>JAMKQA010249869.1:0-15002 GCA_024699735.1 Posidonia australis | reverse complement strand
CCAGATTTTATCGAGCGCAGGTCAACCCTCCCAAGTGGCATGACCAGGGGTTCATCCTCCTCCAGGAGGCAAGTCTTGAAGGCTTTCCAGTCGAAACATGTTGCTTGCTCAAGGAGCTCACGGGGACGAGAACGATGGCGTCGGAAAAGGTTTTTTTGCTAAGAGTGTTTGCGTCGCCGAGACATTTTAGTTCTACGTCAAATACGCTTTGTTACGGAACCATGGAATACTTAACTGAAGCATTTGTGTTGACGTCTAGGAAGCTAATACTAAACGTACGAGTGTGTCATTTTACCATTATTTTGAGACAGTATGAGTTGACCATGAACTGGGAAGGCTCTCATATATTTATATGATTTTGTTTTGACGTGGTAGATCTTCCTTTCCTGCAGGAGTAGTCCAATTCAGTTGCAGCTGCAGTTATTTACATGATAAACCAGTTATCAGAAGATAAGAGGCTTCTTAGAGGTATAATCGGCTCTTGGTTGTTTTAGTCAATTTTCTTAAATCCCACTTCAATTTTTTCCCCTGTAGATATCTCCCTTGCTGCTGGCGTGGCAGACGGGACCATCAGAAACTACCACAAGAATCTTTATCCTCATGCTTCAAAAAAAATGCAAATGTTGGTATCTATAAGGAATTTCCCGTAGGCACTTAAAATTCTAATTATCCATATAATTTTAAAGATCATGATTAAGTCTTTAACTTTCTTTGCTTCTTCTTCTTTTTCCTTTTTCTCCTTCCTTTCTCACCTCTCCATCCTTCTCTTCCTCTTCCTCCTTCAACTGTCTTTCCACCCTCCTCTCCACTGTCGTTGTTTCCCCATCCCTCTGTTGTCATCGTTGTCGCCTCTCTACCCTCGTCTTCCTTTAACGCGCTCCTCCTCTCTTGTGTACTGCACT
Organism: Posidonia australis; assembly: GCA_024699735.1. NCBI lineage: Eukaryota > Viridiplantae > Streptophyta > Magnoliopsida > Alismatales > Posidoniaceae > Posidonia > Posidonia australis. Next base: position 14,100 of record JAMKQA010249869.1, on the reverse strand, counting down.
GTCACTGTCGTTGTTTCTTCTCGTCTTCATCTGTCATCGCTGTCGCTCCTCTCCGTCTCCGTCGTCGTTAGCTCCTCTTCGTCTCTACCTGCTCCTCCCCTGTGTACCATGCTTCCACCACCATTGCTCCTCCTCGTCTTCATCATAACTCTTCCCTGTCCCCGCCTGCTCCTCCCCCATGTACTATGCTACCACCGCTGTCGTTGGTCACCGTTACGGCCTGCTCCTCTTCCTCCTTCACCGTGCTCCTCCTCCGTCGTGTATCACACTCCCATTGCCATTGCTCCTCCCCATCTTCACTGCTCTCCCCCTCTTCCTCCTCTCCCTCGTCACCTACAAGCTTTTTACCTATAGGCGGTTACACAAAATTTACTCTTATATATAAAAAAATTATGTGGTATGAGAAGAGTATTTAGCTTCATATGGCTTTTAAAGGAAAAATAGGGGAAAAAAATGAAAGAGGGATTCTACACTTCATTACTTTCAGTATATATCTTTTATTTCTCTCTTTTAAATAAATAGTATATAGTCGATTGTTAATTTTATGAAGCTAAAAAGGGGGAAAAAAGAAACTATACAAATAAGAAATAAAAAAAAAGTAAGTTGTTCATTTGAATCAACAAAAGAAATATATAATTATAAATAAAATAGAAAGGTTTCACATAATAAGATTAAAATTAAATGATTTTACATAAATGGAATGAATGGATTGACAATGAGATTGATATTTAAATAGTTGTTGAAATAAGTAGGTCATATGTAATGAAATTAAAGAATAAAATAAATTCAAAAAAGAAAGAATAAGGAAAAAAATAAGAATTCTACTTCTTCATATCTCTTCTTTCTTTCTCTTAGATAAATAGTATAGTAGAAAGATGAACATACCAATCAAGTGTCATAGTGTAGTTGATCAGGACGAGTGGAACTTACATCTCTCTTTCAAGTTTAAATATCATGAATTACAAAAAAAAAAAATATATACATCTACCAATCTCAAAAAAAAAGAAAAAGAAAAAAAGGACAAAAGTCAACCTAATGTCCATTAAGTTAGCATGGACATGGTGCAGACGAGTCCGGTAGACTGTTGTTTTTTTTTATTTTTTTATTTTTTGTGAACGGTAGGATCAAGGGGTACCTTGTGGATCGAACTCAGGGCGGGAGGCAGAGTATTGACTGTCCTGGTTAGTTGTGGTGAGGCAGTTGGTGGTCTGTTGTTGTTTTTTTTAATATCGGTATGCATATATTTTCTTCTTGTGGTCCGTGAAATTCGAATCTATGAGGAAGGTGGAAGTTCTACTCCTCCTGGTCAACTGCACCATTGTAGTTGGTTAGTGGTCTATTGTTGTTGTTCCCTTCTTTTGATAAAAAGTTCTAAGCAGTTGGTGGTTTGTTGTTGTTGTTGTTGTTCCTTTCTTTTGATAAAAAGTTGTAAGCTGTTAATGTGAATTTGGAAGCTTGGAATATGATTTTAGACTTACCCAGGGTATGAACTTATCATTATGGGATGATCCATTGGGTACAAGTAATCCTAAACTACAATCGCCCAGGTATGATGTTTACCAGCCTGTGATGAGGTTTACAAGTTTTAGAGCTCTGCCTTTTTGAGTGCCTGAATAATTCTTTGGTGATTATCACAAAATTATTTCAATGGAAACCGTTTTCCTTGCAACAGCTGGTCTTCTAGACCATCACTGTCCGTCTGTTCCCAAGACCATCGACGTGCTACCCACTTATTAATAATCCATTAAATCCCACTCTTACGCTTCACCAATGATCATGAGTCACTAGCCACACCACTAAAGTACTGCCACCAACCTGTAGCCAATAATGGAATCCATGTGGAAAAGCAATACATTAAAAAAGCCAACCCACATTTCACTGTTGTCTTTGACAGACAGGGGTCATCCATCTACACTTTAATGGGCCCCAACGGTTAAATTTCCTCACATCCTCCTCCCCATCCCTCGCTGCAACGGTCACATAATCTTACCGTTGGTAGAGAAAGCAACACCACCCAATTCAAATCTCCTATAAAGCACTCACAGTCTCCGTTCTTCCTCAAGACACACTCGCTTCTTTTTTCCTCTGAATCAAGTAATCAACACTTTCTTTACCTCTAATGGAAACACCATCGTCCATGAGAATGATCCCCAGATCACAGGCGGCCTCCTCCTCGTCCTCCTCCCTTCACACCCAGAAGAAGACGCAAGAGGAAGCGTCGGTGGAGAAGGGGAGGGGTGGTGCCCACTCCAAACACGAGCGCTCCGCGCTCCTTGACATCACGAACGATTCGCCCATCGTGGGTGTTGCCACGGGGAGTCTGAAGACTCCGGCGTCTTCGGTGGCCAAGAGCAAATGCTGCCCACTACCCAAGAGGACGCCGGGGTCCGGCGAGGCGTTGCTCCGTGGGCAGGTGAAGACTCTACTGCAGAAGGTGGAGGAGGAGTCTGAGCTTGTCAAGCCAGCCGATGACCCCGCCGCGGCGTTTCGCGTGCTTCTCGGCCATCTTCGATCTCCCAATGGGCTTTTGGCGCCGACTCCGGCCAACACTCCACAGATCATTGGGGTTTCCGAGGAATCAACCGATGCACAGGTCTGTGTTTTTTCTAATTGGATCTTTCCTGTTCTTATTGTACTCTGCGTTTCGTAAGATCTGATTGGAGTTTTTTTAAATCTTCACAGGTTTCTGCTACTGCTGCTGCTGATGTTGTTGTTGATGCATTGTCACGAGAATTTCACTTGGAAGAATGCCAAATCAACCGCGCGCTGCTGTTCGATTCCCCGGAGAAGTCAGACATGTCTGCTTCGTCTTCCTCCCTGACATTCCAAGGTAGCACCTGCAGCTTCCCGGAGAAATTTCCTGAGGACGATTGCTCCTCCACCTGGTCCATTCAGGCCAACGCCAGTTTGGAGAGGGCGCAGGATGACGAAGAATTGGAGGATTTCGTGGAAGAAGAAGAAGAAGAAGAAGAAGAAGCAGAAGCAGAAGATGACGAGTACTACGAGGGCGATGATGTTGGAGGACTACTGCTCGATGACTTGTGCGTGGGACTCAGGAACATGTCGGTGTTGGGGGCGGAAGAGAAGAGTGGCTTGCCCGAGTTTTCTGGGAAGCACACCCGGTTCGTGTACAACAGCGACGGCGAGCTGGAAGGAGAAGAGGAAGTCGAGGGGAATCGTCGTGTTGTTTCGCCGAACGTTGTGCTGTTGAAGGGATTTCCTGCACCGGAAGGGAAGCATCTGCGCTTCCAGGAGAAGGAAGAGGATGAATAGGAATTGCTTCCAGGAATGTTGTGGTGTTCGTCGTGGTTTCCTTGACACCACTTTCAGGAGTCTATGCTTTTATCATGTTTCTGTTCTTTGCCTGCTCGATTTGAGGTGTGGAAGCTGTATCTTTTGAACGGCAATTCTTTTATTGCTATCAAACTAATAATCTGTGTTTAATGATGATATTCGCAGTCAACTTTGTCTCTGTCTTCTCCTTTTCAACAAGTTTTTTTTTTTAATTTTTTTTGGGACAATCAAGGGGTCCTCCGAAAACACGAATGGAAACAATCAGCTCTAAAAGTTTCTTACGTTGTGCTTCTACAGGTGTGATGATTATCTTTTTCTCTGAAAAGAGATTGTGGGTTTGATTGTGGGGTTTCCCTGGTTTTGTATTTCTGACCCATGTTCAACTTGCACTCCTGCTTGCCAGAAAGCAATAAAACTTCTTACGAGGAGTTTAGCAGTTGTTTGTTTCTTCCTTGACATGACTGGTTGGTAGTGACTACGAGGACCATCACTTTGCTGGGAACCATCATTATATTCCTCAAAGGCTGCGCCCTCCAATCCTAGGTCTAAATTTATCAAAATCTCAAGAAAAAAAATGTAGAAATTTTTTTAAGCTCTTGTATTTTCTAATTTACTTGGTTATTTACATTTTTCAATTTTTATAGGAACTTAATTACAAGAGTATTTAATGCAAGTTCGAAATTTGTTCTCTAAAGCATCCACTTGCCTACGTCTCTGGATTGTATGTATAACTAATTCCCTTTAAACAATACATCAATTACATGTTTTGCTAGGTTCAAAACTTACAGTGCTCCTACAAAAGAAGAAAAAAAATAAAAATACAACGAGACTTTAGAGTCTATTTTTTCCGTCAATCGTATCACATGTATGTGTCTATTTCTGTAGAATTGGATTTAATAAATGTAAGAAATCTTCGTGGTGTGTAATATCGTCTATTTTGGATGATATAATTGTAATTCTTCCCTCACGGACGCTACTAAAGAAGTCAAATCAACATATCAGTATGATAGGGTAAATCACTTAATATAAAAGGTTTATGTGAATTAGAATCAATTATATAAGTTATTTTTCAATCACTGCACTTATGAAATATGTGGCTACCTTTAGTTTAAGATTGCTTGGTGATCCACTGGTAAAAGGTTGAGATGTACTCAGGTCCAACTCATCAATTAAGTGAAATGGAATCTATGATTCACCTGATTATCCCTCTGGTCATGCTGGGTTTTTGGATTACTCTGATTTGGAAACTTACACAAACTATTTTGAGTTTTTTATTCTGTAGTCTTGGAAATCATTATTGCACAATCGAAAATCATCAATTTTTTTAAAAAAAAGGTCAACCACTCCGGAGAACTTTTGTAATATGCAGGTACCGAAGGTAGCGTGTTTTTTTTCTATTTTTCCTTTGTATGTACAGAAGAATACCATAAATGCATTCATGTAATCATACCAGTTCCCTTGTTAATAACTGAGACGCCGCATATCCTAGATCCTATCTACTTCAATGCACGTCCATCCTTTTCCATGGGCACTCCCAGAGCTTCGCATCACGTCCAATTCACCAATTGTCCATGTGACAAAAGCCCAAAACGGTCATGTCGGTGCTATCGATAAACTGGAAAACATACTGGTATTGTGGGTGTACAGGTGTAACAGAAGTAGTAACAGGAAGGAGGGTGAAAAAGCAACGTGACATACTACAGACATGTCACGCCGCAGACGTGAGACTCCTACTACTCCGTTGTCGTCGGACACCGCCCCGAATATCTCCCCCTCTCCAACCACACACACACACTCTCACTCAGTCTCTCTCTCTCTCTTGCTGTGATTGGTTAGTCTTCTGCTCCTTCTCGAATCCTACGTCTCATATTTCAGAGTCTTCCTGCGTTGTGTACCTCCAAAATATCCCTCTCCTTTCCTTCATTCTCCGCAAACATCACCAGACTCTACCACACGACGACAGAAAGACGAAACTAAACCCCACTGGCGAGAGCGCAGCGAATATTAATTGCCATTCTCGTAATCAAGACGGGTAGCAAATAATCAAACATTTAAAGAAAACCACCCACCTTCTGGCTCTGGACCCACCTGCGGAGGGCAGAGACGTCCATCCAGGCCGTTGGAACACATTGCCCGAATCGCAACCGTTGACGTGGGGTTGTGTTTCGGTTACGGGGGGAGAGGGAGTGAGGCAGTGAACAGCCGGGGCCCACGGTGTTCCCAACCGTCCTCGTCGACCACTGGCATTTTCCAACCAAAAGCGGAGTCATCCTACGGCTGCCGACTTGCAAGGTTACTTGGATGAGGAGATCCAGACCGTCCGTTTGATCCTGATGCGATGGAATCCGACGTGGCCGGCGTCAGGACCCCGGCAAGAGGAGGCGTCCCACGTGGCGGCATGAGTTGGACATGGGTGTCGACGTCCCTGGGTGGATCGGACGGCTGTAGCAGAATGCAAGATCTGGGCCGTGGATCGTGGATGACGTCAGCCAGGCCTATCTTCGTGTCTTGGTATAAAGCTAGAGAGCAGATGAGAGAGAAAGATAGAAGTGGAGGAAGGAAGAAAAGAAGGGAAGGCCGTTTCAGGAGAGAATGCGCAGAGGAGGGAGGTGAAGAGGTGGTGGTGGTGGAAACTTCGATTCTTCCGTCTCTCGGCTGCGAGATTCCTTCTGGCTTCTGGGTTGCTCTTGGTCTGGGTGGAGTTGGTTGCTTGCTGCTGGTTCTGGAAGAGCAAGGAGAAGTGTTGGAAGACGGTGGGCAATCCTCGGGCGTCAGAAATGTAATCTCTTCAGCTCTGGGTTTCATATGGTGTGATTTTTTTCCGGTTTTTTATTTCTGGGTCTTGGTTTCTGTTCCTCTGGAATTTGCTGGTCACCTGTTTCTGCTCTCTCCTCTCTCTCTCTCTCTCTCTCTCTCTCTCTCTCTCTCTCTTTGTGTTTTTCTTTCTTTTAATCTTCCCGTGCTGAGATGGAAATTTCGGGATTGTATTGAAGGATTTGAGAGATCTAAGGACAGGGTAGAAATGAGGATTCTTTTTCGTTCTGTTTTTTCTGGGTTGTTGTTGCAAAAAAGAAGAAGCTTCCTTTGGAGTTTTCTGTGCAAGTCCTTTTCAGTTCGGTTGAAACAAAAGATTGCGTTTTTGTTGGTGATACCGGGTGTAATGGGCGTCTTCCTTCCTCTCGTTCCTTTCATATTCGAAAAGATCCCAACCCTTGTGGTTTCTCTTTACCTTTCCAAATTCCCTCATGCTTTAGTCTGTCTGGTGCGGGTGATGCAGCAGAGGAACCCGATTCCTCTGAACAGAAGAGACGAGCCTCTGTTTCCTTCCCCCTTTTCTCCCTTTATCCTTTTTTTTTTTTTTGGAGGTTTCCCTTTCTCCTTTCGCTTTTCCGCTTTCCTCCCTCCATGATTTACTGCTCAACCATGGCCATTTGTACCTGATTCGTAATTACATAGGATATTTTTGGCCATTTTCTTTCCCTGAAATCTCTCTCTTTTTATTTCTTTTCTGTAATTAAAAAAATTGGCGCAGAGAGGCAGGGAGAGAGAGAGAGAGAGAGCGCCTACTGTTCCTGTGACATACTCATTCACTTCAACTGAGACATCTCGCCTTTTTGTTCGCTTTCCTTCGTCTCTCTGCCTCAGAGTCTTACGGGAAAAGAGAGAAAACCCGAGAAGGCCAACGAAAAGTATTGAACTATTGGTGCTAACAATCTGAATGGTTTTCTGGGCTATTTCCCATCTGATCTCATCTGGGTAATTCACTGCAGAGGAAGATCGATCCACCCACCATTACTGAAGCTCCTTTAGATGCTGGTGCGGAGTAGAAATGGAGAAGGAGAGAACTCGGGAACTGAAACGGCCAACAGCGACCACCGGCCGTCTACCGCTCACCAAGGCCCCAGTCCTGCTCAATCGAAGCAATGCCAAACGCCACTATCTATCTGGTACTGTACCCATTGACCACCACCTCCACCATGACGTCTTTTTTTCTTCTTCCTTCCAATCCACTTTTTTTTTTTTTTTGGTAAGAGCCCTCCTATCCACTATGGAAATGGTAGTTTGGTCATATATGGTAGATGGGTCGTTAAAATATGAGAACCCACTTGACATTTCGGACTTGTTTGAGTTTTTTTCCCCTTCTCTTTGCTGGTCTCTCTATGGCAATAGATGGTGAGATTTTGCATCCGCCTCTGTGTTGTTGTTGCTCATTTCCGATATTTGCGCTGTTCGTGCTCCTTTCCTTGTTTTGACTAATTTTTAAAAATTTAAAATCTTTTTGGCAGGCACTGGTAACGACGGCAGAGGGGTTGGTGATATGGATCTAATGGAAGGGTGGAAGAAGGATAAGGTCAAGGGCACTAGAGGAAGCTCGAGTTTTGATGATGGTGAAATGGGGAGCGGTGGATCGGACGGTGCTGTCGACGAGGTCGTCCGACCACCGCCTGCTGCAGTCATCACCACCAATAACAGCAGCAAAAGAAGAGTTAAGCTCAATGGAAAGGTTGGGCCTTTTGTTTTGTCTGTTTTGGCTTATCTAACACCATTCGTTTGTTACTTGCCACACTGTTGTTTTGTAATAACTCTGTTTTTTTTTTTAAGATTTCAGGTTGCAGACGACTACGTCGTTGTGGATCCTGCTTTGGTGCCTCGGAAGCTACGTTCTGGTATGTGCTGATAACCGAATAACACAATACTTGTTTAAATCCTTTTTTGTTAATATAATCTTTGGACTGCTGTTTGGTGATCTGTTTCTTTTACGTAGTCCATTTTTTGCTATTTGTTTTTTCCGATTCAAGGTTGCTTCTTGGTGGGGAATGCTGGAATAATATTATATGCCTGTGGTGCCCACATTGTGAACTTGAAATTGATGGGAGGAATTTCCATTGTGTAAATTGCGGGCCACTATTAAGTAAAGGACTACTTTGTATTTTTAGCTTTTTCTGTGTATGGCTTAGTTGGTCACAATTCTGTTTTTCAGAACGTTTGAATTGAAGTTTGATGATAACTCCCTGGTAAATGTGTCTAAGTAAATTTCCTTTTTACACATAGCAATTCACAAACGAAGCAGTAAATCGGCATCTCCACCTGTACAGAATGTAATAAAGAGGTTCCACCATGCTTACAGTGGAATCAATGATGTGAAAAGATGTAAGCAAAGCATGGTTAGTGTCTGGACTTCAACCTGTTGCTTAAAAGTCTTTGTTAGGAATAGCAATATCTTTCTCCTGGTATTGATTCTGTTTTTCCAAGTAGGTGACGAATCCATTGACCAAGGATGAGGAAGAAGTAATAGAGACCCTGTCTGCTTTAGCAAGTATTGTAGCCGATACCAAGCCCCTTGCTAATGAAAATGACAGAAGGTTTGCCGATGCGAATGTTGATATAAAGGCAACCACGTTAACAAATATTTCTGAAGGTTTGTTCAAAGTAATCCTTTGCCTGCAGTCTTCTCATATTATTTAATTCTAACTCAATTATGTACTACCTTTGCAGCAGCTATAAACGTGATGGATGCAAAGTATCCATTTATGTCCATTAATGGGGAATCCACAAGTCCCTCACATAATATCGAATCCTCAGAAAAAGCTAAAATAGGCAATACTTTGTCTGGAGCTGATGCTTTTGAGCAGCCTAAAATCATTGTTGAATCTAGCATTCTAAACATTGATCTGGAGTCCAAAGATGTTACTGAAGAAGAATCCCAAGGACTCTCATCATCAATGAATGGTGAATGCTCCTTGCAACGAAATGGTGGTACTAACATATCATATTCAGCTGGCACTTTGCTCCATGTTTTTCCTTCAAATGGGTAAGTAGTTTTCATTAAGAGCATCACCTAGCAAGTAAATATTATGAGATTACGTTTTCCTTAGCCTTTTTCTTCATTATTGACATTTCAGAAAATTCCAACTCACAAAATTGGAAGGCCACCCATCACTGGAGCCTGAAATTGGACTGCTGCCGGTACCAGACACTTGAATTAAATAGACAATATGAACATGAAAGTTATTTGTCCCTGAAATGTCCATGTTGTGTTTGTTTCAGCGTATGTCTGCCCAAACAAGGCAGAAAATCAAAACCTCCAAGGAAAGAAGTCAAAGTAGTCGACATGTTCCTACTGCAGAAGGTATCATTTGGATATGTAAAGTGCATAATTCACAAGTTCTGGATAATCTTTTTTTTTTTTTGGTTACATGTTCTTATGCTCCTTTTTTTGACATCCTATCAGAAGCAACCTCAAACAATTGTAATAGGGTGCCTCCTACCGGTATTCATGGGAGCTCGACAGAGTAAGCATGATTTTCGATTTTTGATCATTTTGAGCTTTTCATAAAATGTAGTACTTGTGGTCTTGTGGATAGTTTCTGTTTTATTATTAACATTTTCCATTTTTTTTTCCTTTCAGGTTGTTTTCAACTAAAACAGTTGAAAGGCCGGATTCTGCATGTTGTGTTGCTAGATGTGATCCAGCTGGAAATGATTCATCTGCTGAAAAGGTAAATGGTGTTTTCTTATAGACAATTTCTTAATTTGTAGAGAGTTTCTGATCGTTAACAGGCTTTTCTTATGGAGCACAAAGTTGATCAGGTCCTTATTTGCTGTCAAAGAAGCATTTTTTATACTAGTTCTTGAGAAAGTTTCATTTTTTGAAAAGCCCTGCTTTAAGCTTTCACTTCTATCATATAGGGGCTTGATGCTTCTTCAATTCAAGCAAAAACTCAGTTGCGGAAGTTTTTCAATTCTCTTTCTACAAGAGTCAATGTCGATGGTGCCTTTTGATTTTTTTTTTAAGCTTTGCTTAGAGCTTGGATTGTTCATCATCTTGTTTTTAATTTGAATGTTGATGTGACAAGGTGCATATTTTCAGAATTTTTAAACTTGGAATAAATGTTTCTGAATTTCATGCATATTCGAATAATGGATTTTTTCCTTGTGATGGTCTACTGTTTAAATTTCTGTTAGCATTGAATTTAAATTATAGTCTGCAAGACAGAAAAGGATTAATTTCTGTATTACATATTTGTCTATTGCCATTGTTATTTTTCAGAAATGTCAGATATTTTTGTTCCATATTTCATTGCAATTAACAAGAATGTAAATTTTGCAGCTCTTCATGGATTCAGCGCATAGTAAAGGATCTTGGAAGAAGTGTGCCACACATGTGTATATAAGTCATCTCATTCATAAGTACCAGAATACAGAAAAGAAGCAGCACTGGCATCTGCCAGCTAAACAACTTCAGGTCAAGGAGGGGAGAGAATTAGGGGTAGTGGCAGATAATGAAGTCATTGGTCGGAAAAATGGTCTGAGCAGTCCTCTATTTCCTGGTATCACCTTCAGTTGTGCTGCTGATGGTAAACATCATGAATTGAACATTGAATTGCACCAAGATAGGAGGATTCAACCAGAGGAGAAGCACCCAACCACATCAGGGACTTGTTCTCAGGTAAAGCCGGTAAAACACTGACTATAAAGCCTATTGTAGTATTCAGTTGTTTGCACAGTATCCTGTCCGGATGCCTAATGACTATTTTTTTTAATCTCGTCAGACTTTTGATTTTATGTCATCATCGTCATGCTGTGAATCTGGGAAAAAGATGGAGTCTTCTGGGCACCGTCCAGTCTCTTATCTGCATCCTTTGCCCCCTCATCACCACATGATGCCGTTTCCCCTACCACCTGGCCACTATCCTTCTCCTTATCCAGAGCAGCTAGCAGCTCAACAGGTTTCTAGTCTTATCTCTTGATCGACCTTTTTTTTTTCTAACTGTCATCAGTAATTAGACTCTGGAAAAGTAATTCCTATCCTCACAGAAGTTTGTACTCATCAGCTTAAACTTGTCTTTAGAGGATACCTCGCCAATGCTTGGTTTCTTTTACACAAATCAACACCTGATTTTTACTGTTTTATATATTATTGCAGCTGCCTCATTATATTGGACACCCATTCTATGGCCTCCATATTGGTCATGCAGGGGGTTCTCCAGCACCTCAGCAGCAGAGGCAACAATTGTGGCAAGCTCATCTCACTAACTACAGGCCACCACTTATCCCGAAGTGGCACAATGGTAGGCCGCAAGATCCATCACTAGTCCCTTGTCCAATTCCACCTACCTCTTCCGTAGACAACCACCGAGTAGCCAGCCGTTGCTCCAATCCATCTGCACAACAAATTTTGCCCATCCCCTTTCCGGCCACCAATGTGAAGAGACATCACCAACAATTACAGCCTGGAAACTTCAATGAGAGTGGCATGCTCCGGCCAGAAGGTTCAGCTCAATTACAGCTGCTATGCAATGCACAACGCTTGTGATGTGCGAATCTGCAAAGCTGCTGGACGTGGGTGTACCGATGATATGGGATTGGTTAATTGTTTATTCTTTGGAATTCCATAACAAGTCCATAGCTTCGGCAATCCTTCAAAGCATAATGTTAAAATTTGTTGTACATCACATTTACATACCAAAAAACTTTTTCGTTTCTATTCGATGAGAATTTGGAGGGCAAAAGGTTTAAGAGAAGTAGCTGAGTGTGTCAAAGTGGGACATCAACCATTTGACAAATCACGTTGTAGATACTGGACCTAATGGTTACATTGAGAAGATTGTGTTGGAGTTTACTTGAAAAGAAGGATACTATAGAGAGAAGGCATTGGAAAGCAAGCTTACCAACCATTTCCTTTATAATCGACAATGCTCATCAACATTACCATTCATTGCTTACTTTACCTGTAACGAGGAAGAAAGTTATTAAGACGTATTGCAACAATTTATAACTGATAGGAATAATTCTTGGTATCGGTTTTGACTGGATTTGGATAAGAAACAGGTGTTACTGAGAGATCTGCTGCTACTGATTTCTTCCCTCGGGAACTAAGATGAAAGTATACATTGGATGGATAGCTTTGAATGTAACATTATGATGATGTGAATGGCACCCTTTCTTAAGAAACGAAGATCATGATTTCCGTGCAAAAACAACATCCGATCGTAAGACATACTTGACACTTTTGGTAACAGCACGAGCTTCATGTAGTAGACACCTACGACCGTGAATGTGAAGGAGAGCCATTCCTTCTATGGGAGCCACCTGCAAAAGAATTGCCCAATCTTAAGGTATATAGTTGCCAAATAGACAGAAAGAGCACAAACAAAGAACAGCAATGTCTTCTTAAGGAATTACAGGCATCTCTATTAATGGGCAATACAGTTTTCAACTTCAAGGTGGATGAGAGAGTAAAAGGCAAACGATACCTCTGCAACAACACCTCTTCGTTGATCATAAAATACAGTCTCTCCCCCAACTAGAGGCGGCATAAATGAATCACCACTGCTATGAGCATCATTTTTAGCCTTAGAATGCAAATGCCCAGTTAGATAGATTAATAACGTGTATTGCGTTGTACGACCTTCTCCAAGATCAACACTCGCATCAAAATGACGACCGAAACGCTGGCCAACCTTGTATCTGAATTAAGAGACAAATTAATGTTACAATTCTAATGGATATAACCACTGGCCAACCATGTCTAATAAAGACATATTATTAAGATACTGTTACTCGATTAAACAGTCAAATTAGAGATTAGTACCAATTACCTAGCATATAGTCAGAACAAGCTACCAAAGCTTGGAGCTCAATTTCTTTGGGTAAATCTAAACAGCACTTCTCAAGTGCAACACCAAACTTATAAATGTCAATTAATTAGCTTTTATTAATAGAGAAACCTGGATATACAAGCTGACAATGCTAAACTTCTTCAAGCTGTCGTTAACTTGTTATGCTTTGTAAAGGACAATAACAGCCTTCCAGTTGGCTACATGGTATAAGTTACAATCGTCATTATAGACAACAGAAGTGGTTTCACATTGACTAATTGGGCCAACAGATTTTATGGCAGCATATTTATTTCAAATGGAATACTACCGTCTAAAAATGGACAGGGAAAATATTGGAATTATCGGACAAAACCATCAGTACCTGTAGAACCTGATATTTGGATTCAGACCGACGGCAATTTTCCCCTGAACGTCTATGTTAGAAAACAAAACTTTGAGGCCAGACTCCCAAATGCTTTCAGCTAGAACAGGATCATTCATAGATATACGGTCGTTGTCTCTGAAAGCTTCTCCTTTAGTTGGACCTAAGCTACCCTGGTGGACAAAGCCAAGAGATTCTGCAGCTACAATAAATGCCTTTGATTCAGAAGAAGTGAAGAAATTGGGCACCTGAAGATTTCCAACAACACACAGTAGTCAGAAGTTACAAACCAGAACAAGGAGGGTTTGTCAGGCAGACCAAAGGAAAACCATTATGAATGTAGCAGATGTCTTTAGATTTAATGCATCTTAGGTTTAAGTTTTTCCATCCATTTCTAAGTCGAAGTTATCCAACTAAAATTTCTCAACCTACTAATTGTTGCACTAAACGCAAAATACCCGAGAAGCTAATTAATCTGGCCAACGGAAAAAGTTTCCAACCATTTCCTGAACTACATACCTGAGAAGCAAAATCACAAAAAAAAAACCATGATTATTTGGGTTAATCAAGTAGAGCAGCTTGTTATTGATCAACGAGACACAAACAAGTCAAATCAAAGCAAATGGTAAATTCATAAAACTCAAAATCCCTAAGAAAACAAAGATCATCCACTACTTTCACGAAAAAATTCGAAAAGAAAAAATTGAAATATGGTTCTAAACAACACCCCGCGCCCCCCTCCAAACAAAATCTGGCAAACGGAAAAAGTTTCCAACCATTTCCTGAACTACATACCTGAGAAGCAAAATCACAAAAAAAAAA
>JAMKQA010249867.1:0-20785 GCA_024699735.1 Posidonia australis | reverse complement strand
CAAGTTATGTTCATAGATATGTATATTTGAATATTTGGTCTTAAATGATTACTTGACATATTTTCTAAAATGATTAATTAACAATTAATCACATTTCATTTTGTTATCATCAAAACATATTCTATAGATTTTTCAACAGGACTGTTCCTTACAACACACAACCCTCCACTGGGGTCACCACACCGGCCATCACAGCCACAACAAATCATCCATTGGGTCTCAAGCCTAAAAACCACACAAAATCATCTTTTAAAGCATTTATAGGGTCAAAACCCAAAAACTACGCCCAAATCCTTAATTTGAGGTACCACATGCCTCCATGTCACTACACGGGGCAAAACACCAAACACATACCTCAATCATATCAAAACAACTATTTAAATCATTAGAAGATTAACAACACAGGGCAAAATCGGCATATCGATTTCCCAAAACGGTATGCCGTTTTTCCCTGATTCGGCATACCGTTTCCCAAACGGTATGTCGAATCTCTGTCAGATTTTTCAGACAGAGAAAAACGGTCGACCGAAATCCATCGATCGACCAGAGCCAAAGGCCCTGATCTACCGCTGGGAGCAAAAACGGTATGCCGTTTTCTGCTGTTGCAGAAAGCTCCGCAGCCACTGTCCTCCTTTTCTCCCCCAAGTGGGAGTAAGGATCGGACCCTCCAATAAAAATCCATAAAATTTCATAAAAACATGGGATGTAGACTCTCAAGTCTACTTCAAAACCCCTCAAACTAATCACAAATCCACTAAGCATGCTGCTCTAACGAAAATCATCTAGACATAGAGCTCAAAAAACGAAGACTGTAGCATGCTTCTCATTAATCCACAAAAACCGCACAAAAAGTCCATAATTCAGCATGATAATATCATAAACATGCTAAACAACACATTCTCAATCACATACCAATTTCCTACAATTTACCATGTATTTATCACAATTTTATACATTAAAATCTACAGTTAACCCAAAACAGGGCAGAAGGCGGAGCAGGAGGTCGCGTAACTTACTCGGACTACCGGCGACCCTTACCACACTCCGGCAAGCCTCCACGAGCTCCGGCGGAACCTCTGGATGGCTCACCACCTCCTCCCACGGTCGCGCGCGCCTCAGCTTCCTTTCTTCCCTCCTTTCCTTTCTACGCAGCACACCTCCTCCGCTCCGCCACTGCCTCCCCCTCTTATCTCCATCCCCAACCACATGGCGTCGGCCACCCATCCCGTCGGACGAGATGGGGAGGCACGAGCCTCCGTCGGTGGTGGCACGGGAGGGAGAAGTGGAAGAAGAAGAAGACAGAGAAGAAATGGTGGAAAGTAGGGCTCGCGGAAGAAAGAAAGAAAAAGAGGAAGAAAAGAAAAGAAAAAGAATGGCACGTAAATCGAGACAGCTGTGCATTCTCAAATCGGACTCCAAATAGGTCCCAAATCACAACATGATGCACAGAAAACCACACACAACCAAAAAACAACAGATTATCCATTAATAAACCATTAAACACAATATTACAAATAATACATGGTTTATTATAAAAATGGATAATCAGGCCCTGATGTTACAAATGTACATTGCACTGCCACGGTAACGCTATCTTGTGTAGGAGCTATCACCGTCTCGTTATTCTTTCACCTGGAGAACACTCATAGAGCTAATCCTTTCCCAAGAAGGCAGTTTTGCCTCTCAGGACGCTACTAGCAACGGAGCACGTATTCCATCGACACTGGCCATCACAGGGTACGTCTTCTCAAGACGTCTTCCATACGATGCTTAAGTGGGAGTCTCATACCTCCACATCTGACGACACTCGAGCCTCAATGCTCCTGGTGACAGTGGAAG
Organism: Posidonia australis; assembly: GCA_024699735.1. Taxonomy (NCBI): domain Eukaryota; kingdom Viridiplantae; phylum Streptophyta; class Magnoliopsida; order Alismatales; family Posidoniaceae; genus Posidonia; species Posidonia australis. The sequence goes on along the minus strand of JAMKQA010249867.1, from coordinate 18,946 downwards.
TATCATACCTCCCTGTCATGCCGTAAAATACCTTAACTAACGGACCTCAATCTTAACATCAAAACGACAATCATAGAGTGTCATACTTCCAAGACCCGATGAACTTAGTCTCAGGTCTCTTGGCTTCTGGCCTCAACCTTAGTATCGTAAATGACAGTCAGGGAGTGTCATATCTCTAAGATCTGATGAAACTCAGTCTTTGGTCTTTTAGCCCAACGTAAGCAGAAAGCATCGGAAAATTCTTTTCAAATCTTTTTCAAATATGTGCTTTTCTCTTTCTAAAACATTCTTTTTGGAAAATCATTTTGAAAAGCACTAAATATCTTTTAAAATTCATGAAACACTGTGCTCAACAACGGTACGAAAACCAAAGGTCGAGAAACTACAAACAAAACAGTCTCGACAGCTTCCCTGTCAGGCCTAGGCAAATACACTTTGGGAGCGTCTGGGTTCTCGACCATAATCCAAGAAAAACACCAACAACAAGACAATCACAATTAAAACTTTATGCTCTGGTACCCAAGTGTAAGACACTTACTAGTTCATGTTCCTTGGAGTACAACCAGATTAGCTCAAACATTCCGAACAATGTCACTGAATACTCCATTCAGTGTATCACACACAAAATCACACAAGTCTTAGACCTAGAGATGATATCATGATCTTTAAAGTGTAGTCTAAATTATATAGGGAAAGTCTGTTATTTCTAAATCATATCATCTTTTACTCTACCCATATCCTAAATGATCTCTTGCTAATTCATCTTAGATGACATAGGTTAAAACTCGTATGTCTCCACTTAAATGTATTCTCCTAGGCTCATGCATGAACTAGCTTAGTAGATTAACTGTATATGATATGTTTAGTTGAGTTACTTGTATGTATATAAGTTTTCTAATTAGTCGTTTGTATTCAGGATTCTTTAATAATTTGAAGTAGTATCTCAAAAGGATGGTGTCTGTTCAATAGAGGTACTCTTTAGCTTACATCCTAAGAGTTCTGTCTCTTAAAGGAGATTAAGAATTTATTTTTTTTGAGATAATACCATCTTCTCCTTTACATATGCAAACTCAATGTCCCAAAAATACTATTATTTTTCCATGTCCTTAATGATAAAATATGTCCTAATATATTCCTTTGTCTCTCTAATACCCTCAACATCACTTTTAGTCAATAATACGTCGTTAACATAGACTGCTAATGACACACATGTATTGGTATTTCTCTTGTAGAAAACACAGTGATCAATTGTATGTCTCTTAAAATCGCCTACCATAGCTATCTACTTGAACTTGTTAGATCAAGCTTAATGACTTTATTTTAGGTCATAGATAGTCTTCTCCAACAACTTGCAGACTCTATCTTTCCTCTGAGCAATGTACTCTAGAGGTTACTCTATAAGTACTGAATCTGTGAGATTACTATACAAGAAGGGATTTTTGACATCCAGTTGGCACATCTCTCACAAATGATTGATGACATTGTATAAAATTACTTTGATGGAATTTAGTCTGGCAACAGGTGAGAAATTGTCTGTATGGTCTATGCGAGTGAAACCTTGAGTAACTAATTTAACTTTGCACCTGTCAATTGTGTCATCTACCTTGTGCTTCACAATATAGACCCATCGACAGGTGATTATGATGGCTTCGATAGGATGGATCACCAACTCCCAAGTACCACGAGATGTTAAGGTTGTTATTTTCTCATCATGACTGCCTTTTAATGAGAAAGTAGTAGTACCTCTTGATAATTCTTAAGAATTGACTCAGAAGAAAGGAACAAGGCAAAACTACGGAAAATTATGTGAAGAGAGTAATAGGAAACAAAATTGAAAAAAAATGAACAATGGAGGAGTGGGTATATTTTCGGAGTGCAATCAGAAGGTCTAAATTTGTGGGATGTTGATTTTCATCCATAGAGGAAGATGAATTTGCCGAAGGAGGTGCTTGTGTTTGGTGGTAGTGACGATGTACTTGCAAAGGGCGGGGCATCTCATTGTTGATAGTGATAGATTCAATTTCCCCTATGGTAGACATACGGTAAAGGAGGACACTTGACGTCAAATGTAGTATCATTAAAGTACGCTTAAGAAAGAAGGTGACATCGATAGATACAAAATATCGTCTAGTGGGAGGAGGAAAACACTTATAACTCTATTGAGTTTTTGAGTATCCCACAAACATACACTTGATAGACTTGGAAAACAATTTATCCAACTCAAGAGAGTGATCCAGATCAAAGACAACACACCCAAAAACTCAAAGAGTCTGGAAAAAGTTTCACATTAGGTCGAAGACGTTAAAGATGGACTTTACCCCTTAAAGGAGTAAAGGACATCTTATTTATTAGATAACAAGCAGTGAGGATAGCATTAGGCGATAAGTATTTTGGAACATACGTCTGTAATATAATGGTGCACGTGATATCTAAGATATGTTTGTGTTTTCGTTCAACAATACTATTTTGTTGAGATGCAAGTCGACAAATAGTTTGATGTATAATATCCAAAAAGGTACAATAAGACTGAACACTAGATATGACAAACTTACAGACATTGTCTGTGCGTAAATATTTTAGAGTAACAGTGAATTGATTTTTTATTTCTGTTATAAAAGTTTTGAGTATATTAATGACATGCTACAATCCTTGAGTATGTAAACTTAAGACGCACGTGAAAAATCATCAATAAAAACAATGTGATAACGATGACTAGGTATAGATGTGACTCTAACAGGATCCTAGATATCACAATTGACTAACTCAAATAAATGTTGACTCGATCTAAGACATAGACGTCTAACGGTAGCACGATGGTGTTTATCTAATTGACATAACTCACAATCAAAAGTAGACACTGAAACCCAACGTAAAGCTTGCTGTAATTTTCTGTGAGGTGGATGATTTAGTTGGTAATATCACACAATGGATGGCTTAGAGGTGGATGCCATAGATGCTAATTCTTGTGATTTATTATCACTGATGAATTGGTACGTGCCATTTCCTCGTTTGTAAATCCTGAAAAATACACTGAAATAGGAAAAAGGTTACATAACAAAGTAATTGTTTTGTAATAGCACTAATAGAAAGGAGATTAATCGGAAAATCAAGTATATATAGAACTTTTTCTAACTGGAGTTGAGAAGAGGCTTGCACAACTCCTTTTCCATTAATGTGACATGAACGACCATCAACGATAGCAATTGAGTGAATATCAGAAAGTTAGGATAAACATAAAAAAAGGATCTTTGTACCTGATGTATGAGAAAGGCACTTGAATCAATGTTCCATGAGTTATCCTTGGAGGTTAAGAGTGCACTAGTATTTGAGGAAGTAACATGAGATGTAGTGGCTGTGGAATTAGTGACTTGTAGTCGTAAAAATCGCCTATAATCAGCTTGGAAATAGTGATAGTTTGCTCATTGTCGGTGGAGGTGATGGGTGGAGGGTCTGTAGTGACATTGGTCGTCGGTGATCGACCAATTTTATCTCAACACCTATCTACTCAATGCCTTATCTACCCACAATGTGTGTGATTAGAATGTCCTTTACTGTCTGCGTGCCCTTGACCTCCTTTTTGGGAGTTACCACATCCTTGATCATGTGTAGCTACAATTATCGATTGATTTGTGATTGAAGCAGGCATGGCTATAGAGATACGTAGAACTCTTGCAAAGGTAGCTTGTAGATTAGGAATACTGTCAGTGCCCAAGATCTGTCCCCGAATTTAGGAGTAGAGATTCAGATACAGACTGGATAAGTAGACTATGATGGCAAGTTCTTTACGATACCGTTCATTCAATTGACATTGGGGGTCAAAGGCTGATAGACTTCGAGTTCATTGAGTAAAACACAAAGAAGTGTAAATTACTCTTGAATCGAACGATCACCTTGATGTAAGGTGAACAATTGCTCATATACTTTAAAAACTCTCGATATATTCTTCTCGTAGCCATATGTGAGACTCAATGTGTCTCAAATCTTCATTGTCGGCCATAACATCATAATATCTCGTGCAATTGAGGGTTTCATACTGTCGACCAACCACGACACTATAGTCGTATCGTCAGCAAACCAATCATCATATATTATAGCTTTATTGTCGGGAGGAGGTTCTGTAAGGTAGTTTAACTTTCGATGGGTTGTGATGAAAGTCTCAAAACTCTATGCTTAGAGGAGGTAATTCTTGCTATTAAGCTTCTCAAAGATCCCATTAAGATTTTTCACCAACAACTCCTAGAAAGTCATGAGGAGGACACAAAGAAAATTGGATCTTGATTACCATCAAGGCGGTTGGACTATTGCACCTATACATGTGGACTATTGGTAGTCTAGGACATGAATTTGAACAGTGATGTGATAGCCAACATCATTGTTCATAGAAGAGGAGCAACAAGGAGTGAGGAGTCTTGAAAGGATTGCCTGTGGCGGAGGAGGCCTTTAAAGAGGCTGGTAGAGGCAAGAAAGGGCCTTGCAAGGGCTATTGGCGGTGATGGAGGCCTTTGGAGAGGTTGCTGACGGAGGGAGAAGGCCCTATGAGGGTTGTTAGCGGCAGAGAGATGCCCTGGAAGGGCTAATGGTGTTGAAAGAGGGTGAAGGTGGTGTCGTTGACGGCTAGGGTTGAGCTTGGGGTTAGGTTTTGTCTTGGAGCTCTGATATCATGTGGAAAACAAGATGAAAGAAGGATAGATTTCACGAAGGAGCATGTGAGTCCATATAAGAAGAGTTGTCAAACATTCTAGACTAATTGGATATCCAATAACCCGTCTAACCAATAAAGTCCTAATACAATGAATACATACATAACTCTAACATGGGTAAATATTCTTCTTTTGTGTATTAAATGTCTTGTTCTTTATGTTATATGCAAAATTTTGCCGCATCAAAGATTTTTCTTTAATTTGTTTAGTGTCTGGCATAATTTCAAATGTAATATCAATTGAGTAACACTGAACAATTGATGCTAATACCATCATTTACTAGCTTTTGACTGAAAGTTGTTGTTTTCCTTTGATATCTAACGAGACAATTGATGCTATTCCATCATTTACTAGCTTTTGGCTGAAAGTAGTTCTCCTTTGATGTCTAACAAATTATGAACCTTGTGCATGAATAAGCATTAGTATGATCTTTCCATACATCTGCAAGTTTTTGTCTATCTATTACTTCACATGACTGATACAAATGAATATTCAATAAAGCTCACAACCCTTTTCAACTAAGTATGGCAGATGAGTTGGATTCACTATTATGTGGAAAATAAAAATAGTAGTTTGCTTCTTTTTGCATGACAGGTTTGTGGATTTGATCTTTTAAGATGTGAAGGAAGATCATACGTTTGTGATGTGAATGGATGGAGCTTTGTGAAGAACTCCTACAAGTAATTATGCATTTCATTTGGGTTCTCCTTCGTGTTAGATGAATTTGTTTTCTATATGCTTTTGCGGCTTTGTTCATATTTTTAGTTTGTGTCAGAATGTCATCATCTTTTGCATGTCTAAGTTAATTGCAGGTATTATGATGATGCAGCCTGTGTTTTGAGAAAAATGTTTCTTGATGCTAAAGCTCCTCATCTTTCATCATCAATCCCTCCAACTCTTCCATGGAAAGTTAACGAGCCAGTTCAAGCCTCTGAAGGTCTGACACGGCAAGGGAGTGGAATTATTGAAACATTTGGGCAGTCAGAGGAGCTTCGTTGTGTAATTGCTGTTATTCGCCAGTAAGAGCTTGTACTCCAAACATTTTCAGATTTCCACAGTAGGATAATCCTTCTGACTTTACCTGTACTCTTGAAGTGGTGACCGTACACCCAAACAGAAAGTTAAATTGAAGGTTACTGAGGAAAAACTGTTGAACTTAATGTTGAAGTATAATGGAGGCCGACCAAGGGCTGAGGTATTTCTTGATTTCTGCAAGTATATCTTATGTCAAATGGTACACTAAACTACTCTTTTACCTCCTTATTTGCATGAACAAATTAGTGTTATTCTTGCAGACAAAACTTAAAAGTGCTGTTCAGCTGCAAGATTTATTGGATGCCACCAGATTGTTGGTCCCTCGTAAAAAGTATGATTTCAGCTACAATTTCTTGTAATTTTTTATCACTAGTTGGGCATATCCTATGTTTACTACAGAAATCTTGTATTTTTCAGTCTCTGCATGATCTTTAACTGTGGCAAACAGTGTCTGTGATTATGACTCAGAAATTAAAAATAACTTAGCAAATCTATGAAAAGAGGAAATAACATACTTGAAACCACTAGTGTTGGAAATGGCGAACGCGGCAACAACATCAATGCCTTATCATCTCAACCAAGGGAAGGAGTCTCCAAAGCTGATGTGGTAGGAACCAGCAAGGTGGGGAGAAGGTTGCAGCGAAGATTGTGTGACTCCAGCGTTGGAAGTTCAATTTCCTATTTCTAGAGATTTTGAATTTGAAAATTTAAAATAAACTGCAGGAAAGGAGCAATCTTAAAGAAATTTTTTCAAACAGAGAATGAAGATTTGGAGGAGAGATAGCGGTGGAGTGAATTGGGGTGGTTGTTGCTGATCTTTTGCAAATAATATCTGTAACACTCGTAAATTCATTTTGTAATTATTTACATTTTAATGAATTTATTCTGAACTTGTGTTACTGTCTTGATGTCTATTTTTGTGATTTTGTAGTTTTGAACTTGAGTTTCGTGAGCAGGCTGTTGTTTGTATGTTTCCTGTACTTGTTCTTATGTGGTTGACACTGTGTGTGTGGCATTGTGTTTGTGAGTCCTAGTGTGGGCCTGTGTGTGGGTTCTTGTGTGGGCCTGTGTGTGTGTGAATCAGCTGGTGGAGCGATTGGTTGAGCTCATGCAGTGTTGGCTTGGTGGACAGTTGGGATGTTGGTGGCATGCATGCATCCACCTACTCCTTCTGCGTGACTTTTTGAGTTGTGACCACTGTCATGCACGACTTCATCCTCCTTTTCCCCATGCATTCTTCCTTCCTGAGCACACCCTCCACCACCACTCTCCCCCTCTCCTTACGCACTCACTCCCCTTTCCTCTTGTCACTCACCTTCACTCTCTCCCTCTCCCAATTCCTCCTTCGTTCTTCTCCTCCCTCTTTGGTGTGCCTAAGAGTTGGCTGCGACGAGCTCCAGAGTGGTCGCGGCTCACTGGTCGTGTGGTGGTTGGCCAGCATTGGAGTTGGGTCGTTGGAGGCCATTTTGAGGTACACACCTCACCTCTGTTGTAGAAATACATGTAAATGGTAGAAATGCTAGGAATACATGAAATTTAGGAAAATTTACATTCTTAGAATTTATTGTGATTTTTGGTGAATTTATGGGACCTTATGGCCATTAATGGCAGTGGTTGAGTTTTAGGCCTTTTTGACCCTTATGGCTTTATGATTTTATTATATGAGCTGTGGTGCATGGATTTTAGTTTGGTTTGTGTGATTTTGGAGTAAACTTAATGGTTTATGACATATGTTTTATGTAAATTTTATTGTGGTTGTTTGGTAGGTCCACCTTTCACTCCCATTTGGGAGAAGAGTCGGACAGAGGTTTGGAGTCATTTTCTCGTTTCGTAGAAAATGACATATCTAATCATTTCGGTATGTTGTTTTTCTGTTAGTTTTGATCCTCCTAGTCCTGGTTCGGTCGGCTGAATTCCTTTAATCTACCGTTCCATGCCTTAAGTGTTGATCGTTGGGCTCAGTTCGGTCGATTGATTCTTTTCGGTCACACAATCAGGGATTTTCAGATGACCTATTTGGATTTCGGTGTACCTTTTTGGTATCCTAAGCCTAGTTTAGTCGATTGGTCCAATATGGTGTGTCGAATCTGGCCCTGTTGCTTTTGTAAAAGTGATTTCTAAGGATTTTATGGATTGATTTGTTTTGTCCATTTGAGATAAGATTGTGAGCTATCAGTGGTGATCTTATGGGACACCTGATGTATCGGTTTTGTGGAGATTTTGGAAGTATTTTCTAAAAATATGAAATGCCTTTGAAAATAGATTTCAAAGGAATTTGTTGGTCCGTTTTGGAAATGAATTTCCTGATTTTCTATGTACGGACCGAGAGACTGTGGATCGTGCTGTCTGGACCAGGAGGTGTGACGACACTTGTCGGTTGGTCAGACGCGTTATCCAAGTTGAGGTCAGAGGTTGAGATGTCTAAGGCGGAGATTCGTCGGATTTTGGAGGTATGAGACTCGTTGACTGTTGTTTCAAGGTTAGGGTTGTGATCCGCAGGTTGATGTGTTTTATGGCATGACGGAAGGTATGATATTCCTGTTGTTGCTGTAAGCACTACGGTTCGGGTGTTATCGAATGTGGAGGTATGAGACTCCCTCCTAAGTATCGTGTAGATGACATCGTGAGGAGGCGTACCATGTGGTGATGAGTGCGAATGGGACATGCACCTTATAGCTGGTAACGTCTTAAGAGACAGGACTGTCTTCTAGGAGAGGTTGGCTTTGTGAGGATTTTCTAGGCAGGAGAATCGCAGGACGGTGGTTGGCTCCTGCATAGGGTGGCACACTATAGCAGTGTAATGTACCTGGATGGTTGTTTATGGCCATAGTTGGTTGCCTGACGTCGGACTTCTTGACTCATTCTATGTAGTTTTGGTCATTGAAGGTTTTACTTGTGTTTTAAGCTGATAGAGTCATTCCCTATTTGGTTTGACAGATGTGGGCCATGTTTCTTGTGGTTTGGGCTAATAGGACTTTGTTTTGTGGTTTTTAGCCTGTTAGGCCTGAGTTGTTGATTTTTTGTGGATTTAGAGAAAATGATTGTAAAATAGTTTTAAAGGAAAATTATTATAGTTTTGTTTTCCGCCGTTTTATGAGGTGCGTACTGGGTAATTTTTGTTACTCACACTTGTTTCTCGTGGTTTTGGGTTCCAGATGCAGGCAAACAGATGGATTTTACGTAATACACATAGTTTAGAGTCTCGTAGTTGTACATACAGGTTCTTGGTTGTTTAAATATTACTATTTAGCTTTAATTTTCTGTAATTTAATTTTTTTTAATTATTGTGGAAATTAGAGACGTTACAATATCTCCGGGAGAGTACTCTTCTGATCTTTGTTGCTCTGATGGGCTATATTCATTCACTGCTGGCCATTCCCTTTCCACATGATGCTCACTTTAGTCATCTTCTTTACTCAGTCGCCAACACTGTCCATCCAATTTGATGCTCTTCCTCTTCTAGCACTTTTCCTTTTCTTCTTCTTAGACTGCGTTTTGTGATATCATAATGACAATAACATAGATTGGAGCCCAAGATCCTATCTGCCTTTATCCATTGTTCACATATTTCCTCCACCACCTGTTCTTTGTCTATGCTTGTTCCACAGTAGTCTGTAACACCATCTTCATTGATGGATTCAACAAAGACCTCACAGTTGGCATTTCCCCACGACCCTACCCCATCTTTTTCCTATTTCTGTCACTCTATGGTGTTGGGAAGAATTTTCAAGCATCACCTGTGAGTATGTGTTTAAGTTCCATTAGGAATTATGTTGGGCCACAAATGCTTTTAATTAAAAGCCAGCTTTTAGGCAAAAGCTGTCTATTACAGCTTTTATGTCACCAACATTTTTAGTTTAAAACCACAGAACTTCCCAAAAAGTAAAGCTCTTGAAAAAGACATGTTTGGAACAACTTTTCCTTGAAAAGCTCTTCTGGCTAAAAGCCCAGCTCCCAACACAGTTCTAGAAGAACCATAAGAAGAGTTTTCAGAAAGATGTAAGAACGGTATAGTTGTTGTTTAAATTTTGTGTTATCAGGACTTTTTTGGAGATTGGGTATAGTTACTAATTCTTTTTGTGTCCATGGCTGCTCTATTCTTGCAATATAGCTTCTTGACTTTAGGTGGACATGTACCAAAGTTGGCTACAAGGTTAATTTCCTGAATATCCAGTAGCTTCCAGTGACCTTTTCATGAGCCATAAGTAATGTCGTACAGTACCTTTTTTATGATATTGAATTTATCCACATACTGTTCTCCATGATCTAGTAAAATTTTGAAGCATTGGTTTTGTGCATGTCACACTAGTATTTTGCTGTTTCTGAAGTTTCCTTCTTACATATTCTCCTGTTTATATTTTAAATATGCAATAACATACAGATAGTTGTACAGTATTCATGCTTGTTTATGGCTTAGGTCTGGGCGTGAAAGTGACAGTGATGCTGACGACAGTGAGCATTCTGAAAAACTCCGGCAGGTGAAAGCTGTCCTTGAGGAGGTACTTATTGTTCATTTGCCAACTTATGACCTGTTCTGGATGGTGCAGGATTATATTTCTATTCACTGCAATGAAATATAGTTTTATGCAGAAAAAGGGTATTCACTAAAATATGTAGATGGAAAATAATATTTTTCTTTAGTTAAAACTTTTTCCTTAGCTAAATCACTGCTGCTGGGTTATTCAGATTGTTTTTCTATAGGACAGACTAAAATTTTTTTTTTGGCATAATCCTTGATTTTTCTCCATAAATTGGTATCCTGTATATCATGGAAACTTTTTGGATGTTCATTTTCTTAAAGCATATATCATCACACTTTATCTAGGGTGGACACTTTTCTGGTATTTACCGGAAAGTCCAACTGAAGCCATTGAAGTGGGCAAGAGTTCCAAGAAAAAACGGTGATGGTGAGGAAGAGCATCCAGTAGAAGCTTTAATGGTTCTTAAATATGGTGGTGTGCTTACTCATGCTGGACGGAAGCAGGTACATTTTTATTTGCTGTTGTTTGTTTGATTACAATGATTTTTATGATGACTTGCCAAAATGTTGATCAAAAGTTTTTGCCTTTCATGTGGATTTATGCAATCTTCGTATTCAGAAATTACAATGATGTTTATAAGAAAATAACCATAACTGAGCTTTTACCATGGTTCTAAATGTCGATTTCGTGTTGGACTTCGATAAGTTGAAAAATAGACACGTGTCGGGGAAATATCGGTATGTCGGAATTGTGTCGGTGGAAATACGGTAAAAAAAATTTACATTTGTTTAGAAAACTTCCATTTCGATATCGTATCGGAGTCATATCAGTAAATTGAAAATAAGACACATGTCGGAGAAATTTCGGTGACACACGTAGACATTTAGTACCATGGCTTTTACACTACTTTGGTTCTTAATAAATGTTGTATTGGAACCTTATACATTCTCTTTGCAGGCAGAGGAATTGGGTAGATATTTCAGAAACAATATGTATCCAGGTTAATATTGCCACAGCTGTTTACTTTTTTAGTCATTATAGTTTTTCTGTTTAACAAAATTCTTAATTTTTATCAATGATACAACACTTAAATTGATATTGTTCATTCCTGTCCCTGAATTAACAAGTCATCTGGATGGAGTTCCTTTAATAGTTTTTGCTGTTCTAAGGTGCATAACATGCACAGTTGTAAATGTGGACAGCAGCTGGGCTCCAAAGTCTAATTCCTTAGATCGGCACTGGTCATAATAGTTGTTTTTCAGTCCTGTACAAATCAAGGTTTTAAATGTTGGTTTCGTGTCAGACTTTGGTCCTGTAAAAATAGGGAATGTGTTGTACATTGTTGGAAAATATCGGTGGAAACGTAATAAATTTACAAATATTTATGTAAATGGTTAAAAAACTTCAAATTTTAATTTAAAACTCTAGAATAAATTAAAGTAAGTAATTTTTCTAAACATGTATCACATTAAAATATGTTACACAAACTTAATACAAATATTTTGAAGCATAAATAGTATTTAAAAATACATAATAATTGTATAAATCGTACTTAAATTGCTTAGTATATGTTTAAAATGCATAGTTTTCACAACATTTGACATGGAGAAAAAATAGAGATGAGAGAATACCAAAGTGTTAGAGATGTGGAGTTTGATTAAGGATTATCCTAAATGTTGCCACTTAACAAAGTCCATGGGATTAGGCGTGCCTCCCTTGCAAGGGTAGTGAAGGCAACGCTTTTGTCCCAAAACGGTATACATTTTATGTACCATTGAGATGTAGAGAGAGAAGATAAAGTAGATGAAGGGAGGACTAGAGAAGAGAACTTAGCGAAGAGGAAGAAAGACGTAGTAGCAGTAACATGTCATTTATGTTGGGCTTTTTAAAGGTCATGTTGACCGACATGAGTGTGGATAAGGGATTTTGATGTCGTTGCGATCCCTTTTGCTTGTGTTCGACTTTTCCACCTTACAATTGTTGAAATTGACTTGTGATCGTCACTCTTGATTTGCTTGATATTGGTCCTCGAGACGTTTAAGGGGGATTTATGGATCTAGCGGGTTATTTACTTCTTCAATACAACGTCAACATCGTTGAAGGTTCCCGTGTACGTGAAATTCTTCTTCTTTCTTTCCTTAAAACAAAATGAGCAAATTAAACAAAAAATGGGTTAATGAGTGTAGTATCGTGATCAATAGAAAGATAAATGTGAAGATTGAAAATCATGAAATAATACGTACTTAGAGGTTGTAATGTAATGTGATTATTTCATATGATTGAGAAAATAATAGTAAAAATTATATATATATATAGAGTATATATCTATTACATGTTCCTTTAAAACTCAAAACAACTCTTGCTCCTATAGAAATCTAGATTCTGGTTTTTATTTTTTGAAATTCAAAAATTAAAAACCATTTAAACCACCCACCCCCCTCTTAAACCACCCTACCTCCATAGTGCCACCTAAAACCCTAACACCTCTCCACCTCCTTCCACACGAGAGTTGCTTTTCCCCTTCCCTGTGAGTTGCCTTCCCCCTACCCTGCAAGTCGTCGCCACTGGAGATCTCGTTGTCTCTCTCATCCCGTCGTCGGAGATCCCTCCTCGTTGTTGTGATGGAGATTGGGAGCATAGATGCGAGCGGATCTAAGATATCAGGAGTTTAGGGATGTGGATGTGAGCGATTCAGAGAGATCTCCACCATTACGGCCTAGTCCATTGACACCTAGATCAAGATCTCCATCGTCCATCCCTTGTCCGTCCTCCAGTCGATCTCCTCCCTTCGTTGACTTTGACTGCCCTACTTGCAATTGTGTTTGTTTTTTTTGTAAACCGTAATAATCCCATGTCATGTAGAGATCCCTTACGATGGTGGTAGTCCCTATTGATCTCCTCCCCTTTGTTAACTTTGATTGCCTTGCCTACAATCGTGTTTTTTTTTTTTTTTTGTAAATCGTAATAATCCCATGTTGTGTATAAATCCCCTACGGTGGTGGTAATCCCGTGTTTTTGGTGGCGGCTTTGGACTTTGGTGGCTGTCCTTTTGTCGGTAGTGGTTATTGGGCCGAAGTTTGGTGGTTTTAGACTTTGTACCTAGGTTCTATTTGCTTGGTAGGGATCACCAACATCGTTTCTTCTCTGATGTAGTCCCGAGATTATTTTGGTTTTCATTTTTGGTGTGGCTGTCTTATACTCCTATGTTGCTTCTACTGTTATTCCCATTTTGTTGTTTTTGTGTGATTATTTGATCATATGTTTGAAGAGTTTGGCTTGTTATTTAGGTGACATTGTGGTGATAGGGTTTGTTGATAGAGGTGTTTTGTAATCATAATTGTTTTATTTTGTATTTAGTTCAGTAGTAATACTAAACTGTTCTATGATACATAACTATTCTGTAAATTGAAAAATGATTATTATTTTAGTAATATTGATCAATGAAATATTTTTAACCAAATGTAATGGTAGTTATGAAATTATTTTTAATTCAATTCAGTAATACTAAATTAAAAATCAGCATTTAATAACACTAAACATTCAACGATACAAAATTATTTTTTATTCAGTTCAGTAAAACGAAACTATTTTATATTCCAATTGTTTTATTCAACGATACATAATTGTTTTTATGTTTAGTAAAACATGGATTACTCTGTTTTGGTATAAGATCTCTCTCTAGACTCTTCAATTTCCTCTTCAAAAATTCTTCTCAATTTCATTCCATTTTTCTCTCCAAATCTCCTTCCTCACAAGGTTGAGGTACCTAGGTATTTATAGAGGTGTGGGAAAGTTAAAGAAAGGTAAGAAATCCATAAATGGCAAGACAATTCAGCTGCAATAAGTGTTTTTAAAATTGGGTTATAAAATGCAAAGAAGCACACATTTTATGTAGAATGCAGAATACCTTGCGTTTAACAACCTCTAGAAATGACATATGCCCTGCCACGTCCATAACAGGAATACTCTCCCCCTTAATGATGAATTTACTGTGATGATGTCTAATTAAGGCTACGTGTAATTTACGATATCACTTTAAAAGAAAATAATTTGAATTCAAAATTATTTTAAGGAAAGTGGTTGTGTAAGAGTACAACTGTCAGGTGTAGAACGCATATATTGATATGTTTTATATTAAACGCAAATTCTCTTGCGTTCAATGAAAAGGATAGTGTGACTACTGTCTGGTATAGAACGTTGCTAGTCATGTGTTTTACATTAAACACGATATACTTTACGTTCAACAAAAAATGTTAGAACTTTCCAAGAGTGTATTATGGCATATGACAAACATTCTTATAAAATTTTACCAAATTTGAGGGACATTTGAATACTTTGCTGCAAAGTTCTTCACAGGGTATCGTACTTGTGTTTTACATAAAACGCATGGATACTTGTATTTTACATAAAACGCAACCTTAGCTACGTTTTATGCCCAAATGTGTTGAAACTTTATGTGATAGAAGTCTGAGATGTAAGGATACTAACTGTTAAATTTCAACTAGTTTGGAGATCGCTTGTGTGTTCTGTTACAACGATTTTTCCAAGGTATCAAGAAAGATAAAATGAGTATTCAGCAAGATAGATTTGAAATGACGAAAATACTCTTATAGTCATGAAGGCTCAAAGAGAGATTTAACAATGCAATTCGATGTATTTTAGTGTCAAAAGAGGAATTGAAGTAGAACAAATTTAATGGTTAACTTAAAGACGATCGACGAAACTGAAAGTCTTTCAAGAGATGCAAATACCCTGACGTCAAAAGTCTTTATATTGGGATGGACCTAGTGTAAAAAATACACTTAGTCGATCGACACATCAAAACTTGCTGAAACGAGTTGACACACCCCTTGACGTCAAAAGTACTTCACAATTTACCCTTTAATGTGGTGTTGCTCAGCTAGGAAACCGACACATGTTGGTGAAATTTCACAGACACATGTCAACATTTAGAACGATGGTACAAACCCATTACACATTAGCTAGTTTTTCTATTATCTTATTCGTTCTTGTGTTTTGTCTTTTTAGTGTAATGCAATTGGATAAAAATGCTTGAATGAGAAAGTTTTTGTTGCATTTTGTAATTTTTAAGTAGTGTCTTTTTTTTGGTCTATAAGCAGTTGTACTGTGTTACACTGTAGTAGTTTTCATCATAACCATTCGTTTATACTTAGACAGATATAATAATGTCAACATTCTTTAAATGAAATATTTGTTGCATTGTTTGGTCTCTCCTTTCTGAACACAAGTTGAACTTCTAATGTTGAAATAGTATGTGTGAAACACATGGTACGTTACATTTGTAATTTTGGAGTTGGTTCATCAGCAGTCACGTGTGATATATTGATGATGATAGGTGAAGGCACAGGTTTGCTTCGTCTTCATAGTACTTACAGGCACGATTTGAAGATATACAGCTCAGACGAGGGGCGTGTTCAGGTCAATAAACTGTAACATATTCTGTATATAATTTATACTTCCATTTACGCATATGTGTACTTGCTTATTTTCTCATGTTTTAAGGAGTTTCACAAATAAAATAGATGATAACTATCTCGTTATGCACGCAATAAATGATAAGATTTTACTGCCAGATGTCTGCTGCAGCATTTGCCAAAGGTCTTCTCGACTTGGAAGGGCAGCTAACACCAATACTGGTTTGTTTGTATTTATTTTTCTGAAATACACTTCAATGTGTGCATGCTTTTATCTGCCGTTGCCATTTTTTAGGTTTCACTCGTTAGTAAAGATTCTTCTATGCTGGATGGATTAGAGAATGCAAGTATTGAGATGGATGAAGCAAAGGTTTGATAACTTTATTGATTTGTGTTAGTGAGGCTCTACATCCAATTATATATTTTTCTTGCTCATGTAACAGAATAAAATTAACCCAAATGAGGAATGTTGTTGCTCTTATCCTATCCGTTAACAAGATTTGCTTTCGCATTTAATGTATAACTGTTTCTCTGTACTACTCTGTGATAATTCTCACGTATTACTACAATTTATTTTGATGAAGATAAGGAAATCCCTAAAGATGATGAAGACATATAGAACATTTTTGCCGTCAAGGAAAGCATGAACGCTTGTAGATAGATAGCATGTCCACCTCTGTCACATGGGACAACACATTTCAGATACACCTTACAGTTATACAGAGTGTCAAATAAAAGGAAAAAGATTATCCATGATCATGTATTTAGCATTAATAATTCTCATCGTTGAGAAATCTTCATCGCTATTATTCTCCTTCCTGGCTTCTATTTTATCATCTTTTACTACTATACCTTCTGTTTGTGCATCTTAGTGTCCCACTAGCTCTTTGATTGTCAATTTCTATCTCCACGCATTCGTTCAATTTTTTCAAGAGTCCTTGTCATGCCAGTGTCCTATTTTTTCAAGAATTTCTGTGTTACATAGGTATTCTGTGTTTGTGTCTTTGCTACCTAGGTTTCAATTCATTCTCCAAAATGTTATAATTAGGCTTTGTATGTAGATAATAGAGGGTAATTGTCAATTAACAAAGATGTAGGGTTACTTAACGGAAAAAAACATATGGTTATGCCTCATTTGTCTTTATTTTCTATTGTGTGCCACATATAGTCTCATATCAGGTATTTCTTTAAATTTTTCGTTGGATTCTCTTCTTAAAAATGACAGGATTTCTGCCATCCCATTTCTAGGGTTCATCACTACCGCTGTCGACCAGGGAGTGTTGCCACCAGCACGTCAGCCTCCTACAGCCTTCTCCAGAGCCTCCCTAGCCCATTGCCCCCTCCTACTCCTTCCTCTTTCGCCTGCAACCCTGTCTAGGTTTGGCAGACCTGTCACCAACTCTCCCAGGGACAACCGGTGGCTCTTGTGCAGCTGGCTGCTGGTTGTTCGACCATGCACTAGGCTGCGACTCCTGTTTGGTGTGTGGACAGGTCTAGGACTGTGTTTATGCCCTCGGTGTGCCTGTTTCTTTACAGTTGTGCCTTGGACACGTGTTGTCTTCTAATTTTTGTGCTGATTTTGTGAAAATTAGTCTTGTGTGTCCCTATTTTAGTGTTTTTTTGTGAAAATCAGATCTCCGTGTGCTCCATATCTGCTGGGTGATCAACGTTGTGGCCTCCTTGACATTTCATGAGTCACTGGTGAAGAAGCTCAATAGTACACCAATACAATTGAATGGAAAAAACTATCTCGTATGGTCTAAAACTTTTGAGACTTTCATTGGTGTTCATCGTAAGATTTGGCACTTCATACATGACCTCCAAGATGTTAAGGATGTTGTATATGAAGATGGTTTGTTGATGACTGTGCCATCATTTCTTCGTTAGTGAACAGTATGGAGGAAAATGTTTGTTGGGATGTCATGATGTTCAAACCGGCTAAGAAGATTTAGGACACATTTAAAACTACATATGGATATAAGAAGAATATTTCTAGGATCTGTGAAATATATAAGTAGTTGTTCACACTTTGACAGGGAAGTCACCCAATTCAAGACCTTTATGCCTTACTTCCTGCTCTTTTGGATGAGTTAAAGGTTTATCATCTCTTTGTGGTTGATATTACCAAGATAAGGGAGTACCATGAGAAACTTGTTGTTGTCATCTTCTTGACTGCACTTGATCTTGAGATTTTGACTCAATATTCGTGATCAGATTCTTGGAGTTGATGGTGTTCCGTCGCTTTTCTCTACATTCTCTTGTGTTTTGTGGATTTCTATTACTGATGAGTTTGTCATGGCTAAGATGTGGACGAGGCTATGGTCGTTCCATAAGGGGAGGACATAGGGGCCATCAATGTTGACCATTGTGGGCAAAACAATCACGCCTCAAATATGTGTTGGGATAAGTTTGGCTGACCTCAGTGGACTGAACATGTTTCCATAGAGTCATTTTCTGCTAATCACATTTAGACTCGACTTTTACCACCCTCTACTACCATATTTTGAGGTTGATAATGGGAAATTTTTACAAATGCATGTCACTCAGTCCTCTATTACTACTGCATACACCCTGACATGAAATACAAATACCTTCTTAGCTTGTAAGGACAGTTTGTGCGTCTTCTTACATGTCAAGTAATCGTGACTTTTTTATCGGTCTTTCTTAGTTGTCCGATATTAAGTCTGTTGCCATTGTTGATGGTCGTCATTGTCAGGTCGAGAAGTGGTTATTGAAGTCTTTTCTCGACCCACTCTTAAAAAAGTTTTTTATGTCCTTGATTTTCTGGATAATTTGTTATCCATTAGTGCTTATTATCTAAACATTTTCC
Source organism: Posidonia australis (assembly GCA_024699735.1). NCBI lineage: Eukaryota > Viridiplantae > Streptophyta > Magnoliopsida > Alismatales > Posidoniaceae > Posidonia > Posidonia australis. The sequence continues at coordinate 465 of JAMKQA010249867.1, read as the reverse complement.
TATTGTGTGTTTTTTTCCCCCTTTCTATTGTACCTTTCAAGATCTACAAAAGGAGAGGAGGATTGGTTTAGGTTGTGAGCATAGACATGTTATTTACCTGTTAATTTGTGATCGGATACTTTGAGGGCTAGCGTATCTGTAACACCCTGGTGCTACACAACAGTACGAGAAGTACCCAAGCTTAATTAAAAACAACTAAGCAGCAATATTAAACAAATAAAGCTAACTACCCAAACCTGTGTGCGGCAAACGTAGCTCGAAAAGTTGCACCAGGAAAGACTGCTCCTATAGCTCAGCACCTGAAAACAATGGGACAAGAAAACACGCGTGAGTGACAAGAATGCCACCCAGTACGCGCCCCAAAATCACACCAAAAACACAGAAAACCTTCCCAGAAAGCATCATTTTAAACCCTTATATGCAATTCTTAAAACTCAGAAAGCAATGGCTTTTCAAACTTTTCTT
>JAMKQA010249866.1:0-17649 GCA_024699735.1 Posidonia australis | reverse complement strand
TGAATATAAGGGATAAGTCTCAAGTGGGGAACTTGAGGAGTGGACTAAGCCGGGGTTGGCTGAACCACTATAAATCTAGTGTCTTTGCAATTGAATGTGTTTTGTGTTAAATTCTTGAATTGCATAATAAATTCCAAAGACATAATTAAAACCGAAAAATCTCTATTCACCCCCCTCTAGAGAAGCCTTAGTATCCAACACTTACGTGGTCTTTGGTCCACGTCTAATACCATTATTCATGTGATTCTGCCATTATTTTATTTAAAATTTTTATATGAAGGTTCATTATTTTGACCAGTTCATCCTACAGAAGTTATGGTGAATTATAAATTCCTATAAATTTTTTAACGTGTGTTAAGGTTATATGATGAAGATATTTTGTAATGATGTTGATAGATTTAGTAGTACTAATAGATTTATTATTATTATTTTTTCGTATTACTAAATTTAGTTATATAGGAAACACCAATAAATTTAGTATTACTATTTTTTTCATATTAATAAATGTAGTTATATAGGAGCAGTAAAAGATTTAGTATTACTATTTTTTTTTGGGTATTACTAAATGTAGTTTTATAGAAAGTAGCAACAAATTTAGTAATACTATTTTTTTCAATATTACTAAATGTAGCTATATAAGAAGCAACAACACATTTATTATTACTATTTTAGTTTCATAATGTTTTAGTTTTAGTTTTTTATTTGATTACATTTAATTATTGTAAACATGAGTTTGGATTTTTCCTTTTTAGTAATACTAATTCTTAAATTATCCATATTGTCGTTCTTATGGATAAGCTATGGTGAATTATAAATTCCTATAAATTTTCTAACGTGTGTTAAGGTTATATGATGAAGATATTTTGTAATGATGTTGATAGATTTAGTAGTACTAATAGACTTATTATTATGATTTTTTCGTATTACTAAATTTAGTTATATAGGAAACACCAATAGATTTAGTATTACTATTTTTTCATATTAATAAGTGTAGTTATATAGGAGCACTAAAAGATTTAGTATTACTATTTTTTTGGTATTACTAAATGTAGTTATATAGAAAGTAGCAACAGATTTAGTAATACTATTTTTTTTCAATATTACTAAATGTAGTTATATAAGAAGCAACAACACATCTAGTATTACTATTTTAGTTTCATAATGTTTTAGTTTTAGTTTTTCATTTGATTACATTTAATTATTATAATCATGAGTTTGGATTTTTTCTTTTTAGTAACACTAATTCTTAAATTATCCATATTGTCGTTCTTATGGATAAGTATTTGGTTGGTCAACAATTTAGTATTATTAAGAAAATAATGAAAAATTAGTTTAGTATTACTAAATTGAATGAAAAACATTTCGTAACTATAATTACATTTAGTTAAAAAAATTCATTAATCAATAATTTAATATTACTAAAATAGTAATGAAATTTCAATTTAATATTATTAAACTTAATAAAAAATAATTTAATAACTACAATTATATTCGGTTAAAAAAAATCCCATTTTTTTGTTATCAGGAATCCTTCTCTCCTTTACCACCATCTTCCTTAGAATGCTCCTCTTCGCCACCACTGAGATTTGGGACATTCGTTAGTTCTTCTAGAGATACAATGCCAATTTATTCAAGTGATTCCTCTACTTTCCTATCTGCATTGATGGTTTCCACAGTTGTAGCTCCTAATCATCGAAAAAATCAAACATATAAACAAAAATGTCGTTGAGTGGGAGAGAGGGAGAGAGAGAGAAGGACTTGCTTCTCGAGGTTCTTAAAATATTTTTAAGAGGTGGTGGTGGAGAGAATAGGAGATTGTAATGGCGATGGGTGGGTTACGATGGTACATGCAGGGGATGACTTACTTTTTGAGGTTCCTACTTCAACATTGGAATACGCTGCAAAGATTTCTTTGAGATGGGAGTTACTGTAGAGGAGCAATAATGGTGCTAAGGGGGGAGGGGGGACAATTGACAGAGATGTGACAGTAGTTGCTAAAAAGGATCAGAGAAGACGTAGTGATGATGTAGCCTTTTGTTCTTCTTCCTCATTTCTCTTCTTTTTCTATGTTGATGGAGATATAACAACGATTGTTGGAGAGTCGGTGGCAACGATGGTTGCTAGGTGATAGGAAGAAAGTTTGTTTGTTTTGTTGAAGATGCCTTCTATATTTTAGTAGAAGAAAAGGAGAATAATGGCATTGATTTGCTTCTTGTTTTGGCATTGTGTTGGGTTTTCTTTTTGTAGGGATGCGAGATTTAAGAGAGAGAGAGAGGGGATCATTCGTGAATGAGAGGAACCATTCTTAAATAGCTTGGCTTCCTTTTTAGTTTTATAATTTTAAAATTTAAAACACAATTCCAGGTAATTTTGGTGTTGGTAGTTTGTTGCTTTCATCTAATCTTGATTATCAATCATAGATACATGGATGATTAGGATGTAGTTCTATTTAAGGATGTTTTGAGGTAAGATGTTTCAGATATGTTCTCTCTTCTCTCTTTCTTTCTCTCTCTATATACACACACATATAGATATTCGTAAATTATCTATATTCGTATTTACATCCTTTGAAAATTCAAAAAACATATCTGTATCCACTTAAATTCAAAAACTATATCTGTATCCGTATCCACTTCTTGACTGATATAGATATCTGCATGCACTAATAAATGGATACGAATATCAACTTTTTCTGGATATACTATATCCATTTGCAACTTTAGATAATATACATGTTATATGTGACAGTCTTGACGAAAAGCATCTAAAGTATGCTCTTTACGGACATATGGCAAGCACTGACCCTCACATGGATGTCATAACTAATTAGAGTAGAAGGACCATCACAAGAAAGAGACGCAATAGCACCACACAATAGCAAAAAAAGTTGCAACTTGAATTGATCAAAGTAAAATGTTCATGAAATTAAGATAGCATTTGGTAATACTTAAAAGAAAATTAATTATTTTATATAAACAATGTTTTTGAAAAAGTTAATCAATCATAGTTTTTCAAAATAAATGTTTTTAAAATCTTTTATGTATAAACAAGAAGCTAATGCATTGAAATATTCTAGTTAAAAATATACATTTTGATTCAACTTTTTTTTTTCAAAAATTAGTTACATTAACCGTTAGGGGTTTTTTTATGTAGGTACCGACATATAAGAAATATGTAGGCAACCTTTTTTTCATAAATACATAGGTCAGAAAAAATAACCGTATAGATATACTTATTATATATTCATAAATACATAGTGAAATTTTCATTTAAATTAAACAATTGTCGATCCTTGATTTAAAAGTCTTAAAATTCAACATATCTCGTTAAATTCTAACCATTAAATTGTAGATTAAAAATTAATAATGAATATAATTCATATTAGGATGAAACTTTAACATACAGTATATTATCTTATGAATGAATTAATTATATAATTAGATTTTATTTTAAAAATAGAAAAATAAAAAAAATGAGATACCTACCGAAAAAATTTCCTATAGACACCTACACCAACCATTTTCTATAACCGTTGAACAAGTCAACCATTGTAGGAATCCTTTTGAACAAAGCAAATCAAGTCACTTTTGTGTGCCAAAAAATTTAAGGAAAGAAAAAGAAAGGAAATGAATTTCTTTTGATCACATAATTTCTCGTTTTTTTGTGTAGACAAGAGGTAAAAGGAAAATTAAGAAAAGTGAGTTATCTTCTCCCTCTTCTTTCAAAGCACAGGTGACTTTGGAAGCTCGTTTCTCCATTCTAATGTATAATTTTCAGTGAAATGAAGCGAAACCTCTATTTTTTATTTTTATTCCGACTTTTCAAATGCCATATATAAACATTGTATTTTCCAAATTCTCCATATTCACATGACATGCACAAAAAAAAACAACAAGGAAGTCTGTGTCTCTGTGAATTAGAAAATATTCTTTTGTTTTTCACAGGAAAAATTGTTTCGATGGGCGTTTTCCGCTTCTTGACTTCCTTGTGAACAGACAATCTCAAAAAAGCTACCTTGCTCTTTCCGGATCCAAAACGGATCAACCGTCGGTTGAAACCCCAACCCGACTGCGTACTGTGCGTCTCTCCGCATTAGAGGCAGCCACACCGCAACTCCACGAGGTAAGGGAGCATAGCGAACATCCGCCGGCCTCCACTTCTCCACCACCAGCAGCTAAACGCTCTGCCACCGTAGCCGCCGCCACTTCCCATCGCCGCCTCGTACCGGTCCATCCTCGGCCACCTCCTCCTCCATAACCCCGGCAATCCGCTCCCTCGCTGGTCGTCGTCAACTCGTCATCCCGTACTTCTGGTAAAACATCGATCAACCCTCCCTTTTAACCTCAAAACTCCATCGCAGATCTAAAACAAACATTGATGCTTTAGGAATGCCCGGAATTCTGTATAAATCTCCAGGAAGAGATTTGTAGAAGTGTTTGGCGTTCGTTTAGTTAATCTAATGATCTAATCGAAGTAATTTTGTGTAGATTCCGAGTTTGGACATATTCTGCATCGGTTACTAATCGGAATTATTTTTATGAGAGCTACCTTTGTTACTTGACTTACTGCTCTGGCTTCACCTTTGACAGATACACCCACTAGGTAGAAGTAAAGATGGGTATCATAGAGAAGATTAAGGAAATCGAGTTCGAGATGGCGAGGACGCAGAAGAATAAAGCCACAGGTGATTTTCTTTTCAGTTTTACATTGTATGGTTCGTTATCTCTGTATGAAGCGAATGTTATTTGCATGGTCTTATATTTGTATGAATTGAATAGTAAACCATGATATCAAGACAAATTAGCAACCTAGCAGTAGTTCATCATCATACACTGCACAAAAATTTTGACTATTTCTTGAGCTTTTGATGCACCTTGATTACACTTTTCTTCTTTGTCAATGTTGTAGAATACCATCTTGGGCAGCTCAAGGCAAAGATAGCAAAGCTCAGAACACAACTCCTAGAGCCTCCAAAGGTATGCATTTATGTGCTTAAGTGAGCTCATGAATCTTAACCATTTAACTATTAATATTTACTTACCTTAAAAAAACTATAATATCGATAACCGACATCACAGCCTCATTGCTGAATATGCCACTCCATTGTTTTTGTTTCTTCTTTCAGTGATTTATTCCTTGAAATTCATCATACACGTGATTGATTAAAAATAATATTCTTTCTTGATTCCATCCATGATTCATTTGGTAGTTTCATGCAAAGATATCTCACCACAGTCACACTGCTTCGTGTAACAAATTCCTTCTCCACATGATACTTGCAGTTACCTTTTTTCTGTAGTTTTTTAATTTCTCATAGAGTTTACTATCAGGGTTCTAGTGGAGCTGGAGACGGTTTTGAAGTTACAAAATTTGGCCATGGTCGTGTTGCACTGATAGGATTTCCAAGGTTTGTCTGATTTAGAATCATCGCACGTTACTTTGCAGATCAAATGTTACTCTCTATTGATTTTAGGAAGTTTACTTTGGTCAATGATCTCCCATGTGTGGGTGTATTCATGTCAACTAAATATCTAATGTTTCAAGCAAGGCAGATAAGGATTTCCTGTACTAGAAAATATTGATTTTTAAGGTAATAGGGGTTCTCCAATTTTACTACGATAGTATTCTATTATATAACGTATATGTTATATACAAGACAGAGGACTAAGAAGAAACAATGAGACATTACAGACGCCTCAAATGATTTCTGAATACAGTGAGATGAACCACATGTTTGTTTAGATAAGTTGGGAAATCAGAAAATGAGAAGGCTTTATCTGATAAGTTGTGTATACTAAGGTAGTAAACTATATCGGTTTGCCAATGCATTTTTTGAATGGAACGAATGCAAAATGTTTGAGCACTGTCAAGGACTTTTGCCGTTTCCCCATTACTGACTAGTTTCTTCATACACATCGTTCAGAAATTTTCTGACTGAAATCAGTTTTTCCTTGCCATTTCATTTGGGATACCCTGAAAATGGCATACTTACTGAAATATTGGCAACATGATCTGTTATTTCTGCATGCCAGTCTGTGCATCCTGACCTCATTTTTTGGAAAAATTCTCGTAAGTTGACAGTGAACACAGGCTAAAATGCTAAGCCTGCTTAAGGTGTCCTTCTCTGGTTCTCTTAGAGATTCTTCCTGTAAGTCAAAATATAAGTTTGCTTTCATTCACTTGATACACGTGATTTAATTGCAATAAAATAGTGAGTGTCTTGGAAAGTTGGTGTCTTACTATGTGCATCATTATTAGTGACTAGTAGGCACAGACAACCTATTCAACCTATTCAGGAAAATGAGCTTGTGAGATGCCAAATGGCCTTTTGTTAATGGAAGCTTCATATTCTAATACCTTACAAATTACACAATTAAATACTTACTTTTGATATTATGCCAAGCCATTTGTTCTTTTACTATGCCAGTTATTTATGCAAGCATTCATTTAAAATTAGAAACAGCTTCACAATATAATAGAACTAGAGTCATCTTTTTGACATAATGTACTTGAAAGTACGAGTTCTTGTAGCTAAGCAGTCACAACATCACAAGGGATGTTGAGGAATGGATACTGTTACACACATAGGCCTTGTTTTTGGCAAACCTTTTGTCCGTAAGTGGGAAATTTGAGTTAAATGGGCAAGAGAAGTTCTCAATCATCATTTAATTTGTAACACTAAGATGAAACTAATCCATTCTGTTGGATAACAATATTTACCTTTTCTCTTCAACTGAATGTATAACCTTTTTACATCTTTCTGGTCATTTTGGTCCTATAGAAGCTAATAGATGTTAAATGTAGAAACAAATTCTAGTTTTTGGCACTTTTTTACAAAAGCTTATAACTTAAGTACACTTTTTACTTGAGTGTGCTTTTTTGCTAGATAGAAGCTTATTACTTGAGTACCAGTTAATATTTAACCAATTCATGTTGCTAGCACCAAGAAATTGAGATTATCCTACAAGCTTAATACTGTCTACCAATTAATTTTTGTTTAGTTGTTGCTCTTGTTTGCCTTTTTTTAATCCATCTTTGTTATACATATAGGCATTTTCGTAGGGCTTATTGACCCTTTACTCTTTTTATGTTGGCTAAATAAGGCCTACATTTTATGCACATGCTTTAGCAATGGTCAATTTAAAATGCTGATTAAAATGATTTTCATGATGGCAGTGTGGGAAAGTCAACATTGCTAACCATGTTGACTGGAACACACTCAGAAGCTGCATCATATGAGTTCACAACGCTCACTTGCATCCCTGGAATTATTCACTACAACGACACAAAAATTCAACTTCTTGACCTTCCTGGAATCATTGAAGGGGCTTCTGAAGGTAAAGGGCGTGGCAGACAGGTAAATATCCGAGACAATCAACACTATATTTTTGTTTCTTGGCTAAAGATTCACAAAAGAAATGCTAGTCATCTGTAATTGACAATTAAAAGTAGGCATACCTAGGAAGCCCATTTAGAGTTAAAGTGATTGAGAATGGAAGCATGGAGTTGATCTGAATCAATCACCCCTGTAGGTTCTTATAAAAATCGAACATATCATGCATATTCACTTCACATTTGCACCTGCACCTGTTGAATCTTGTAATTATTTGTGCCACCATCACTCTTAGACTTGGATATACTGTTTGTCATGGTATTTCATATGTATAATTGTATTTCTGTTGTACTTTTATGTACTATACTTATACTCCTATATATATTTTCGAGGGCATATGTTCATTGGACACCTAGGACTAGGGTTTTGATTCTCTCATATAAGGAGGTGAGCCATGTATTTCAGTAACTTTTGAGTTTACTATTAATGAAGAACAATGAGTTTCTCTTCCGCATGAGGCTGAGGTTGGAGTTTCATCTCATTTTGGGTAGGTCTACCGTACTGGAGTCCCTTTAATTATGTGTGTTGTATCAATTGTGTCCAAGAGATCTCCACACTTCATTATGCCCCTCAAGTCACCTAACAAAAAGGTAAATGTCATGTGCGTGTATCCAACAGGTCCTGAAACAACAGCCAAAATTGATGCTTTCTTTGTTATTTCTGTTGCCTCCATTAAATCTCACATGTGCTCCCATACTTTGCAAGAGAGAGAAAGAGCAATGCTTGATCTTGTTCCCTAACTGCTCCAGCCTCTAGTCGAGAAAGTTTTTGTCACAGAGGGAACAAGGAAGTAATTGCTACTAGCTCATTTCTTCCAGAAGCTCTTCATAAGAATCCTGTTTTTGGAGTTGACTGCTTGGATAACTTTGTGAGATCTTGTCTTCCATAATAGATTGAAATATGGAAAGCATTTCTCCATACTTCTCTTCCTTGTCAGGGGCTTATAAACATTTCAACCAAGAACCACCTGTCCGGTTGCCTCAAAATTCCATTTTTTAATCCATGTTCACTTAAGTCCATCCATCGATAGATATCAATGTCAGGATCATTATAGCTATATAAAAGGGCGGGGAATGGAGATGCAAGTGGATCAGGGAATGGCTTGGATAAGTCATTCGTCTCTCTAATATTTTCATTGGTCCGTGCTCAGCATGGAATTTGATGTTGGGCTTGATTGTTGATTTGAACCAGAGGTATCCATGGTAGAAATACATTATTACCTAACTTTGATATTTGAAAGGGGATTGTTCGGTCCATCATTTACCTATCAACATTGAGTCCAAGTAGTGTTAATAGATATGGCAAGTCATCCATGTAAATAAGGTATATATTCTCTCCAAAGTTCCATTAAGACCATTATTCGGCATCACCATGGGTACTTCAACCCTTCATCTTTCCCTTTTTCCAGGAAAAGGTAGGACTGATTCTGCAAAGCCTTCCTGGTTGTACGTTACATTTGTAACCAAAGTATAACAGAGTCATTACTTGAGAACTTAAGATATTTCTTGCTCGTTCACTCCTTGACAGTTTATCTCCACTTCTATCTGATTCTGGTCTTTTAAAAGCTCTATGATCCACCTGGAGCCAATAATGAACAATCCTTTTTTAGTAATCTGTACTCTGGAAGTTTACAAAACATGATTCAGTAATTTACATTACTAACAGCAAAACATGAATTCAGAAGATTTTGATGCTTCTTGTCAAGCTTCTAAATGACAACCAGGAAAAGATTTTTCAGTGTTCTCCCAAATGGTTGTTGATGAACATGCTAGGCTTCTTTACGCAACAGAAGATTGTGTTTTTTTTTTTCATATATCTATTGAAATCAAAAGATGAATTAGTTCTTAATATAATTTTATTCTCAGGTTATTGCTGTCTCAAAGTCCTCAGATATTGTGCTGATGGTTCTCGATGCCTCAAAGGTAAGCAAATTATTTTGTACCTGTGGCTTTGCTGTGTAAAATCCAAATGCAGTACACTTTTTCTATGCATCTGGCAATAACTGAAGCTATTCCTAGACTCCTTGCTATCATGTGTTCAAATGTTCAGAAAATCTTGATGTTGTCTGATCCTATGATGGTTCACTACAGTGTTTTGCCTTTTGGAGTATGGTACACTGTTGTGCATTTACTTGCCTGCAACTACAATCAGTAACTTTTTTGGTTATTTGCAAAATATTTTTATTCTTATATAAGCTCAAGTTAGTACACTGGCTTGCCAATCTACGTGACAAAATATGGATTCTGTTGTCTAATTTCTACTACCTTATATTGGAAAATAACCGGAATTATAATTGTGAACTTGTGATGAAGGTTATTAAGGTGAGATATCATCTATTGGCTATAACACAGGGTTGCTGTGTTACTTTCTGGAAGATAGTACCATTTTGTAAGTTAATATGTTAGTGTTCCTATTGCATAATGAGAATCATCCTACCTTGCCCCTTCAAAAAAATGTTAGTGTTAGATTGACCTTAATAATTTTATGTCGTGTTTTGCATGATTTGCTTTAGATAACTAATTTATGTTCAACATGATCTGTTTAAATAACTTTGTTAAATTGGTGCATTCAGGAAATGTTCAGGGTTGGGATTTATCCAATCTTGTTTGAACTAGAGGGAAAATATTTCACTGATGTCGCCTGTAACTTAAAAATTTTGTGGTTGCAATCATGTAAAGTTCATCTCTTTGGGATACATACCATCCGACTACCTTTTATCGTCAAAATTTAGTTTCTACATATCTGAAAAGCAGATGTTAAAATTCTATTGATTTTTCAAAACACTTTCAGAGTGAGGGTCATCGTCAAATCTTAACAAAGGAGCTGGAAGCTGTTGGCTTGCGTCTAAACAAGAGACCTCCTCAAGTAAGATATTTTTGTTGTGAGGTGCTTCTTACACTTCTCTGTTCACCCGAGCAGCTTCTACTTGATTTTGTGTTTTCATGCCTTTACTAAGATGTGGGCCAATGTTCTATGCTATTATTAATCTTCATCTTGAAAGAAGAAGTGACCTCAAGAAGGATCTCAGTTGTTCAGTCCATATCAGATAGTTGAGGCTTAAGGTTGGTATCTTTATGTGGAGACCTACTGTTTTGTTTATCTCCCCTGTCTGAATCTGGCTTTGAACTGCTAGATTTCTCTATATTTTTTGCAACACATATTGCTACCACGACTCATAGCAATAATTGGGTGACGGAGATGGTTATCTAGATAGTTATATTAGATATCTTGTCATTTGGTTGTCGGGTTTTTATGTATTTTTCATTTAGGCTTTGTAATTGGTTATCTTATATAAAGGGACTAACATCCTATTTTAGACAGTTTTCGATGACATGATATTTTGATTGCTCTTTTTTATGCTTGCGGAGTAGGCTGACGTCTCATTTCTTCTAGTAGAGATTGGAGTCCCTCTCATTTGGTTGTGGTCCGTCTTTGTTAACTTGGGATCGGATTTAGTTTAATTCCCTTCTTGTCCCACATCATCAGGCTGTTGTTTTTACCTACATCTTGATTCTGATTATTATTTGTGCATTCCTGTTGTTACAGATATATTTCAAGAAGAAGAAGACTGGTGGCATTTCATTCAATAGCACAGTAGCATTGACTCACGTTGATGAGAAACTATGCTACCAAATACTACATGAGTACAAAATACACAATGCAGAGGTATACACTTTATGTTCTCTCTTATGTTCATACTCAAACCAATGCATATGCAGGGGAAGGCAATTCCAGATAATCCTTGTTCCGTACTGTTTTTAAATAGAGCTTTAACAATAAAGTTCATTTGCATTTAATCATTTTCACAATCAATAACATTTATTACAGTTCATATTACACAAAGTGTGCAACTGAAATTACATATCATGATGTGTTGAGGGCTGCAAAGCTTGAGTGTTATGTTTGGGCTGTGGGTTTTTCTTTGGTTGTTCAGTTTTTTGGTTCAGTTTTCTGCCGCCAGACAGTGGGGCCTGTTGTTTTCTTGCAGGCCTTCTTTGGGTCTCATTTCCGGTTTGTTTTTTTGTTCCTTGGAGTCCTTTTGCCTTTGTTTTTTTTGTCATGTGATTTTATTTCTTCTGTTGTACTCTTGGTCATATCCCTGTTTTCTATCATCTAATAAAAGCTTCATCATATATAAAATCGATAGAGGCAGAATTTAATATTGATGTAGAGAAGAAAAATGATATATTTCACATTTTTAACTAATAAATATTGTTAGTATTTATTTTTTTTCAAAATTTGACCTCTCTTATGTTGAAGTACCTGCATCAGAAATGATGACTTACTATAATGAGTTGAATATTGTATCTCGTCTTTGGTTGTTTTGTCCTATGTTTGTCCTTTTGTTGTTTTCTTCTTGTGAACCCTATTTTTAATCTTCATATAATAGTTTCAATTATCAAAAATTGAAGAGAAATAGAAGACAATATTGGTGTAAACTGTAAAGGAAAATCAACATCTATTTCATAATTTTAACTAATAAATATTGTGGCTATGTTTGTAATATTTCGTGTCTTGGAACTTGGCTTCTGCCACTGAGAAACACTGCTTCAGAAATGAGTAAGTTGTTCCACCAAGTTGAATATTGTTACTTACACTGCAACTAGGTCCCTTTGAGGAATAGTACTATATGTGCTTTCTTTTGGTTAGAAACCTGTTTTCTTTTTTGAGTGGTAGATATGTCAAGTCATGGCTCTTATTGGCCTCCTCTTTTCTCTGTTTATGTATAGCAAAAAGAGGTTGTAACTAGTGAAAAGGTGTGGATTCTAATTAGGGTCTCATGCAACTCAAATACGTGACACTTCTGAACAAAGGATAAAAGGAACGTCACACAGTTTTTGCAACACCTTGTAATGAAATTGCAGTACTCTCTCTCTCTCTCCGTCGGATTGTATTTCATTTTTACTATTATTACCATAATATCATTCACTCTTACCTAAAAGCACATTGTCCATTCACTATTCAGTTATTTGCGACTAGTCAACTACTTTATTTGAACGTAAGTCTGATACATGTGGGATGCAGTGTGGATCTGCAATTTAAGTCGATTACTGTTTAGGAGAGTTTATGCATCTAGAAAGTACAAGAAATGATTTGATTGAAATCTTATTTCCTGTTGATTATTTAAAATAATGGTGTTCATGTATTTGACTAGAAATGATTTTAAAAGAAACTCATTTTCTTTGTTTTCCAGAATATATAAATTCCTACTGATTTCATTTCTCGACCCTATCTTATGGAATTTCAAAGGAATTCTTCAACCTAAACCATCTCGATTTTCTTCCCTTTTTCGTGGATTTTGCCATGCGACCCCAACTTCGCCTCCTCCTCCTCCTTGGTTGTTCTCTGCCTTATCCTCCTCCTCTGCCTCCTTTTCCTCGTCCTCACCTTGTTGTCGTCGTCGTCGTCCTCCTCCTCCCTGCCTTGTCCTCCTCCTCCCCCTCCTCGCCTCCTCTTCCTCGTCATCCTTTTCCTCTCCACCTCCTTCGTGTCTCGTCCTCCTACTTTACCTCCTCCCCTTCTTGCCCTCCTACTCTTTGTTTCCTCCTCTCCTTGTCCTCCTTTTCCTTCGTTCCCTTCCCTGCCTTCTGTAACACCTATAAAATTCATTTTTGTAATTATTTACATTTTATGAATTTTATGTAGGATACTAATGCTTCTCTAGAGGGGGGTGAATAGAGATTTTCCAGTTTTAATTTAGTCTTTAAAAATTAATATGCAAACTTAAGAATATTAAAGATTAATAATAAAACATTCAACCACAAATACTCAAAGGATTTTTATAGTGGTTCAGCCAACCCTGGCTTAGTCCACTTCTCAAATTCCCTACTTGAGACTTAACCCTTATATTTAATAACTAGAATATTACAAGCTACAAATTTACCTTGTTTGTACACTTCTATCGTAATTTACTTCTCTTTCCAGGAGAACCTCAGAATGCTTGAAGGCAAGAGAGAACTTTGAGCATTTTGTGATCTTGCTCTTGCTTGACTGAATGAATGTTGAAGCTCTTTGTGCTTGAAGCAAAGCTTGGATCAGATTCTTTACACACTCACTTGAAGCACTTAATAGTATACTAGCTCAATGAAAGATTCAGTGAATTGTGAGCTACATATGGACCTTAATTTATAGTGTTACAAGTTTTTCTAAGTGTGACTAACGACTGGTAAATCCGTTGATTACTGACACAAGATTCGGTATGCCGAAAATAATCGGTCGACCGAAATCTCTAACGGTCGGGATAAATCGGTATACCGAAATATTTCGGTCTGTCGAAAATATAATAAGCTCCTTTGGTCCTTGAACTTCGGTGTACCGTTTGATGTGCCGTTTTCTCTTGAAATGGTGTATCGAAAATATTCGGTCGACCGTTTTCTTGCAGCTTTATTTTCTCTTTGAATTTCGGTGTGCCGTTTGATTTGCCGATTTCTCCTGAATCGGTATACCGAAAATATTCGGTATGTCGTTTCACATGTGAACTACAGATCCTTTCTTTCTTTTCATATCAATACATTTTTATATCATGATTACAAATGAATGATTATTACATATCATATAAATGATTTACAAATGTAATACATGAATTTTTCATATAGTCTTATGTAATCACCTGTATATAATCACACTGAAATTTGTTATCATCAAAATAAATATAAGATTTTTCAACAATCTCCTCTTTTTTGATGATGACAAAACATATACTCCTCCTACCAATATGTATCTATGATTAAGTGATATAGAATTTCAGAAATAATTCAGAAATGACATTTTAAGTATATCATTAAGAAATAATCATATAACTTAATAGATATGCATTTGAAATATCTTTAAGAGAGATAAAAATAATCTTTAAGGTCATTAAAGATTTATATATGACTCATGTCTCCTTTTTGTCATAGTCAAAAAGAAACATAATAAGCAAAAGGATTCTGTCATAGAAAGAAAATAAAACATAAGTTTAACAATATCCTCAAAAAGAAAGGAAATAAAACATAAGATTCAAAGAAAAAATCAGGAAACAGGAGGTGAATTTTTTTGAAAGAATTCTTGCATATCCGCATGATATTCTTCAAGTTGCTCTTGATAGGCTTCGATCTTGGTATTAGTGGTTTTTGAGGATTCCTCGAGTCGCGCGAGAAGGAGATCCATCTTTGTGTTGACAATATCCATCTTTGCTTGATTTTCTTCGTGGTGTTGTTGCTGGCGAAGCTTGATATCATCAAGTTGCTGTTGAAGTAAATCAATCTTTTTGGCGGTGGAATCATCTTCGTCTTCGTCGGAGCTTTCAGAATCGTGTTCGACTTGCGAAGCAGAGGAGGTGGATGGAGGCATGCTTTTTGAAATTTTCGACCTTTCAAGAGCTTGTTCCATTTTTTCTATGGCTGAACTACCTAAGGGTTTGGACTTGACAATCATCCGAGCTTCATTGTCGAATGGGACATCAAAGTGCTCAAATAGATAGGTGAGTAGTGATCTAAAGAAAAGTTTGGTTTTGACATGGGTCATACAGTGAACAATGACTCGGGCCTAATTAACTTGAATTTTCTTTGTAATGGCATAAACCGCCTTACATGTAAGTTCACTAAGCTCGTCAAAATGGCCTTTCTTTTGAACAACATTGGCTGCTATAATGTAGGTTATAAGACGGGATTGTTTAGTTAACTGATTTATTTTGGTCGGTTTAAAGGAGCTTCTAGTATTGAGGGAAATAACCTTATTGATTTCTAAATAGGACCAGTTCAATTCATATATCGAAAGAGTTATATCAACTTCAGATGAAGGAATTTTCAATAATTGTCCTATTAATGTATCATCAAAGGTAATGTCTATACCAACTAGATAGGATTGAAGTAAATCATGTGAAATGGTCATGTTGGCATAAAACTCAGAAATCAGTTGGGGATAGTAATACCTATCACCTATGGATCTTAGGAATGGAATAAGCAATTGAAGAGAAAATAAAGCCTCAATATTGTCAAATTCAGAGAATATTACCCGGCACTTGGTTAATACCTCGCGATTTGCAAAATGATCCTTGTGGGCGCGCTGAGCTTCTTCATTGGGGAAGCGAAAGGAACACTCGCTGGGAGGTGGAGGAGAGTCCAGTAGCTTCCGTTTGGGACGGCTTGCGAGTTGTTTCTTGGAGCCATTCGCAGAGATCGCCGGAGAGGAGGATGGAGTGGAGAGGAATGGGGCCAACCACGGAGAGGGGGTGGAGGAAGGAGGAACGGAACCGCCGGAGAGGGGGTGGATCGCCGGGAGGTCGAGAGAGGAGGAAAAGAAAAGCCATCGGAGAGGGTTTGTAAAAAAGAGGTGAAGAAAAAAATCGCGAAAAATAGGGTTTTAAAACGAACTGTCGCGACATTTCGGAAGACCGAAAAAAATCGGTATGTCGAAAAATATATTAAAAAATGACTGAGACAGGGGATTCGGTCGACCGTGTAGAAACGGTATTCCGAAAACCAGAGTTTCTGAAAAAACTGACAGAAAAACGGTATACCGAATTTTGTCGGAATACTGAAACAGTAACGTTCGGAAGTCCGATGTTGATCGGAAGACCGATCCAGTAAAAAAAATTGGAAGACCGTTTTCTTTCGGAAGATTGAAACAGATTATATCGGAAGATTGATTTATTCCGGAAGACCGATACAGTGGAAATCGGAAGATCGATTTATTTCGGAAGACCGATCCAGTAGAAATCGGAAGATCGATTTATTTCGGAAGACCGATCCAGTAGAAATCGGAAGATCGATTTATTTCGGAAGACCGAAACAGTGATTTTCGGAAGACCGTTTATTTTCGGTATTTCGAACACATGATTTTCTTTATTATAAGTCAGATAAACGACAAATCCTTAGATCTCTCCTAATTTTAACAAATTGTTGTTCATTTAAGGGTTTGGTAAATATATCTGCAACTTGTTCCAGAGTTGGAACAAATTCTAACTTAATATTATTTTTGAATACATTATCTCTTAAAAAATGATACCGAACTTCAATATGTTTGGTTCTAGAATGATGTATCGGATTTTTTGATAAGTTAATTGCACTAGTGTTATCACATAGGATAGGTGTAGTGGATAAAAATATATTGAAGTCTTTTAGTGTTTGTTTCATCCATAAAATTTAGGCACAACAACACCCTGTCGTGCTGTATTCCGCTTCTGTGGTTGAAAGAGCAACACTATTTTGCTTTTTACTAAACCAAGAGACTAGAGAGTGTTCTAAGAATTGATAAGTCCTGCTAGTGCTTTTTCTATCGGTTCGACATCCCGCATAATCAGCGTCACTGTATCCAATCAGATCTAAACTAGTGTTTCTAGGATAATATAAACCAAAATCTATTGATCCTTGAAAATACTGAAATATTCTCTTAACATCTTTCAAATGAGATTCCATGGGTGATACTTGAAATCTAGCACACAAGCATACACTAAACATTATGTCCGGTCTACTAGCTGTTAGATACAAAAAAGATCTAATCATTTTTCTATATAATTTTTGATCTACTTTTTGTCCATTCTCATAATTTTCTAATTTGGTGGAGATGTTCATAGGAGTCTTTGCTATTTTGCAATGATCCATACTAAATTTCTTTAACAATTCTCTAGTGTATTTTTCTTGATTTATGAAGATTCCATTTTGATTTTGTTTTATTTGTAAAGCAAGAAAGAATGCTAATTCTCCCATCATGCTCATCTCAAATTCTTTTTGCATGAGATTTGAAAATTGTTGACATAAGTCTTCATTTGTTGATCCAAATATGATATCATCTACATATATTTGAAGAATTAAAATATCTTTATCAAAGATTTTGATAAATAATGTGGGATCAATAGTACCAATGCTAAATTTTTGATCAATTAAGAAGTTTTTCAATCTCTCATACCAAGCCCTAGGTGCTTGCTTAAGTCCATATAAAGTTTTATTTAATTTGTAAATATAATCGGGAAATGATTTATCTTCAAAACCAGGAGGTTGTTTTACATAGACTTCTTCTTCTATAACTCCATTCAGAAAGGCACTCTTAACATCCATTTGGAAGAATTTAAGGTCAAGATGACTAGCAAATGCTAATAGCATCCTAATAGATTCCAATCTAGCTACAGGAGCATAAGTTTCGTCAAAATCAATCCCTTCCTCCTGATTATAGCCTTGCGCTACAAGTCTAGCCTTATTCCTAATTACATTTCCGGATTCATCTAGCTTGTTTCTGAAAATCCATTTTGTGCCGATAACTTGTTGATCTTCAGGTTT
>JAMKQA010249865.1:0-24163 GCA_024699735.1 Posidonia australis | reverse complement strand
TTCATAAGTGCACGGGGATACGTCTCTATCTGACGCCCCAGTCGGTGACTCGAACAACTAGGTCCAATGACCCAGGCTCAGCCTACACCGTCGGTGACTCGAACAACTAGGCTCAAAAGCCCAGGCTCAGCCTACACCGCTACGAGCTCATTGACCAGAACAACTAAGTACAACTACCCAGGCTCAGCCTACACCGGCGGTGACCCGAACAACTAGGCTCAAAGGCCCAAGCTCAACCTACACTGTCTCAAGCTCGGGAACCACAATCTTGTTCATAACACATTATTAGTGTTCCATTTCAAAACTCTTTCCAATTTTTCAAATATCATTTTCCATTCCATTCTTTTCGTTGCAGGACTCTATTTCCTTGCAACACTTGACCCTCCACTGGGGTCCCAACTCAAGTCATTAAAACCACATTTAAAACCATGAATTGGGTCTTATGCACAAAAACCACATAAAACCATCATTTCATTCATTTATAGGGTCAAGACCCAAAACCACACCCAAATCCATTTGTTTGGGGTTCCACATGCCTCCATGTTGTTACACGGGGCAAACATCATTCACATACACCCACCATACCATTACAACCACTTAACATTCATTAAAATTCACATTTTAACCTCTCAAAAACAGGGCAAAAACGACATACCGAATTTTCAATTCGGTATTCCGAAGTTCCCTGTTTCGGTATACCGAGTGTTTTCAGTCTGCCGAAAGCAGGCATCTGGCTTAATCTACTAGGATTTTGGCATACCGAATAAATTCGGTATACCGAATTCCTCGTAGACAGGGCACACCCTTGTTCCGCAACGACGGAATTCGCCCAAAGTGGGAGTCCCAATCGAACCCCCCAAACATGCATCATAAATTTCCATAAATCATGGGGTGTAGACCCTCAAGTCTACTTCAAAACCCCTTAAACCATTCATGATTTCATCAATCACACAACTCATACAAAAATCACAAGGAGAAAGGGCTCAAGAACGGCTATTGTAGCCTTCAACCCCAAAATCACATTTTTCCCCCCAAACATGAATCCTAACCGCATGATCTCTACATTCTCATGCAATACATCACATTTCCATTCATTTCATGATTTTTCCACGATTTCTCATGCATTATCTTGATTTTCATGCAATTAACCTACTATTAACAAAACGCTAAACGGGAGGAGGGGAAAGGACTGCGTACCTGACTCAGGCCTCTGGCGAGCCTTACCACACTCCGGCAAGCCTCGACAAACTCCGGTGAACCTCCTCTGCCAGTGGAACACCACGAGTAGCTCGCACCACCTCCTCCCAGCTCGCGTGCCTCTGCTCCCTTTCTTCTCTTCCTTTCCTTTCTCGCTGCGCTCTCCCTCTGCCCACTCCTACCTCCCTCTCTTATTTCTGCCACTGCTCGCTTGGCATCGGTCACCCATCCCGTCAGATGAGATGGGGAGGCATGAGCCTCCGTCGCTGGTGGCACGGGTGGAAGAAGAGAAAGAAGAAGACGAAGAATGGGTGGAAGGGCGTGGCTCATGAGAGAAAAAGAAGGAGAAAAAGGAAGAAAAGAAAAGAGGAAAGAACGGTACGCAAAACGAGGCAACTGTGCATCCTCAAATCAGACTCCACATAGATCCCAAATCACAAGCAGGTGCACAGAAAGCCAACCACAACCTCACACAACCAAGAAACAACAGATTATCCATTAATAAACCATTATACAATATTGCAAATAATTACATGGTTTATAATAAAAATGGATAATCAGGCCCAGATGTCACACCCACATACCCAGGCTCAACCTACACTATCTCAAGCTCAGCAACTACAGTTGTATTTGACAATTGATTTCATTGGAGTCTCATACTCCTACCACATTACTGACACCAACCGCCGTGGTTCCTTAACACCTAACTTGTGTTTTATTTTCAAAACTCTTTAAGTTTTCAAATCCATTTTTCATTTCAATCCTTTCGTTGTGGAAACTTGTTCAAAGCAACACATGACCCTCTACTAGGGTCCCAACTCAATTCATTTAAAACCATACTTTAAAATCATAAATTGGGTCTCATGCCCAAAAACCACACATTTAATCACTTTTATTCATTTTTAAGGTTTCAAACCCAAAACCATTCCCAAATCTACCCATTGGGTTCACATATTCCTCCATGACATTTACATGGGGAAAACACTATTAACACATGCCCATTATCCCTTTAAAACCATTTATTTCTATCTTTTCTATCATTTATGCCCATTTATTCATATAGGCCAGGGGATAAAACAGCAGACCGAATTAAAATTTAGTATACCGAAAATCACTTATTCGGTATACCGAAATCCCCCTATTTTGGTCGACCGAAGGTTTTTAGTCTACCGAAACCATGCTCCCCTGTACAAACTGGCAGGGATTCGGTATGTCAAACCCAGTTCTGCATGTCGAATCTCCCATGTTCTGTACATAGCCCCTGCTAACAGACCATTCGTTCGTCGGAAGTGGGAGCCTTCGACGGACCCTCAAGAAGTATCATAAAACAAAAATAAATCATGAGGTGTAGACCCTTGAGTCTACTTCAAAACCCTTAAGCCATTCATCAATCCATTCACTATGTAGTTCATATGAAAATCACAAAGGAGTGAAGCTCGTTCTGAGTTACTGTGGCTTACATCCCTAAATCTCATATAAACCTTTAAATTTTCGTCTTAACCGCATGATATCTACATATTCATGCTATTTATCACATTTCAATCCATTCTACTATTTTTCTATGATTTTACATGAATTTTTTCTCATTTTCAAGCATTTAACATATCATTTTATAAGAAGAGAACGGAGGAGAAGAAGGGGTCGTGTACCTCCTCCAATGAGCTCTCCAAACTCCAATGGGCCTCTCTTGCCTTGGCGAAGCTCCTCCCCACTGATAGACCATGGCTCAACTCTCCTCCCGCTCGTGCCTCTTTCTTCCTTTCCCTCTTTTCTTTCACGTCTACCTTCCCTCCTCTTCCACCTGCCTCCGCCCCTCTTTATCTCTTCCTCCTCCCTAGTCGCATCGACCGCCCATCATGTTGGAAGAGATGGGGAGACACAAACGATCGTCACGAGGTGGCACGGGTTGGAGAAGAAGAAGAGAGAAGACGAAGATGGTGAGGGCTCGTGAGGGAAAAGAGAAAAAGAAAGGAAGAAAAAAAGAGAAAAGGACGGGCACGCAAACTGAAACAACTATGCATCCTCAGACCAGACTCCACATTGGTCCAAAATCACAAATAGGTGCACAGAATGCCAACCAAATCATCACACAAACAACATATTATCTATTAGTAAACCATTTATACAATATTATAATCAATTACATGGTTTATAATTAAAATGGATAATCAAGCCTAGGTGTCACAAAGAGCAAAGAGAACTTTCCAATCAATAAACTGGCATAGGATTCGAAGGGCTTGCCAAAAGCCAACCTCCTCCAAGCATTTCTGGTACTTCTTCAACATCCAAGAACGGAAGTTTTGAACCCAATCCAGTTGGTAAGCTTTCCTGTCACCTTCGGTGTTAGAGGAAATCACAGGCTACCCAGAGGAAGAGCAGAAAAGAGAAAGAAGTAAAGAGAAGGAAAAGAAAAGGAAATAGCATAGCAAAGAAATATTTAAACAAATGAGACATACCTTCCCATTTTCAAAAAGATTCATAAGGTGACTAGGGAATGTCTCTAGTTGAAGTTGCACAATATCGGAAGGAGATGAAAAATTGGCCACCTTGAAGGCATGACAAGGAATATCACCTAAGTCCATGAAGCTGACAAGGAATGCCTTAACAACAAAAAATGAAGAGGAAGATCTGTGGTGTGCTCAAGGGATATGCCAGGGAGGGTTTATATAGTCATGGACACTCCTACGATGGTAAGGAAGTCAGATCCAATCAAAGATTGCCTCCCAATCAACAGTCGTAGGAAAGGAAGGTCAATAGTCTGATGCGAAGTGTTGAACACCAGTACTCAAGCGTTCAATGTTAAATGCCTAAATTATGGCATACAATGGCGTACAATGTCCCCAACAGTTAAAGGAAATAATTCAAAGTGTAGAACACTAGATGTTGGTCATTTAACACAGACAATGAGCAAAAGAAGGCAAGAGAAACCAAAAGCCAACGTAACTAGTCGGAATGAGGTCAACCCCACTTGCCCAACACGTGGGAGCATCATAGACCTCAATATTGCTAATTTGTGTGTCACAGTATGAAGGTCCCTACAAAGAATGTAGGCTACGCTCAATGAAAATGCACCGGGCATTCATGTGTTAGTCTGCTTTGAATGGTGAGTCAAACTCCTGAGCCATCCCAATATACAAATCAAAGTAAGCCATGATGGAGGAACCTCACTATTCGAGGTCATGCATTGCATGTCAAAGCCGCCTTCCTTGCATTCCCGCCAACATGCATCCGTGCAATGTACATCGCATTGCATCATATTGCATTTAGAGCGGTTGTCAGAGTTACCCACCTCCAATCTCTCCAATCTCTCTAGCCTCTCCACTTCTCCCCAGCCTCCCTCACTCTTGTGTTGTTTGTCTCGTGCCCATACAATTTGACCCCTTGGGTTACGCTCAAGGTGGTGTCCTTTTAGTTTGACCTCCAGGTTATGCCTGAAGTTGTGTTTTCACCCCTTGGGTGTAACCCAAGGATGTATCCTCTCAGTTTGACCTCTAGGTTATGCTTTAGGTCGTGTTTGGCCCGTTAAGTTAGGCCCAAGGATATGTCCTCTATGTTTGACCTCCACGTTACGCCTAAAGTTGTGTTTGAGCCCTTGGGTTACACCCAAGGATGTGTCCTCTCTGTTTGACCTCTAGGTTACACCTAATGTCATGTTTGACCCCTTGGGTTACACCTAAGGATGTGTCCTCTCAGTTTGACTTCCAAGTTACAATTGAAGTCGTGTTTGACCCCTTGGGTTATGCCCAAGGATGTGTCCTCTCTGCTTGACCTCTAGGTTACACCTAGGATAGTGTTTTGACCCCTTAGGTTACACCCAAGAATGTGTCCTTCCAGTTTGACCTCCAACTTAAGCCTGAGGTCGTGCTTGGCCCTTTGGGTTACACCCAAGCATGTGTCCTCTCAATTTGACCTCTAGGTTACGCTTAAGGTCGTGTTTGGCCCCTTGACTATGCCCAAGGATATGTCCTTTCAGTTTGGCCTCCATATTACACCTAAGGTCATGTTTGACCCCATGGGTTATGCCCAAAGATGTGTCTTGTCAGTTTGACCTCTAAGTTACACCTAAGGTTGTACTTTGGCCCCTTGGGTTACGCCCAAGGATGTATCCTTCCTATTTGAGCTCTAGGTTATGCCTGAGGTCGTAATCCTTCCTTTCGCTCCCTCCGTTCATGCCTGAGGATGTGCTGTTTCCTTTAGTTTCCTGGGTCGTGTCATATGGGAATATCATCATACCTTGAAGACAGTTTTGTGTCAAAACCATCTTCAAGGGAGGACAATCTGTAGATATCCTGTTTTGACACTCCCCATTCCCCTCATAAAGTAGCATTGCATTAGCATATGGCTTAGGACCTCATCTCCTGAGGATAGGATCTCTTGTGCCTATTCTTTGTGTAGAACGCTTGAATCTGGACGTTTTACTTTGAACAACCATTACTGGACGTTCTATGTTAAATGTCTCAATGTCGACATTTTACAATGTCCTGTGGATTCCCTTCCCCTTTTGGCCTTTTTTCCTTATTGGAACCTGATAATTCTTTTCGTTTTCAACGTAGATACTTGCCTTTCTCGTTGGATAATGTGGCCCATCACCTCCTTCAATTTCAGATTGTAAATCTTTGAGCCAAATTTGGAAAGTTTGCTGGATGAGGGTGTTGAACGCCTATGTTGGGGCATCCTACATTGAAAGCCCAATGACAAGCGTTCTACGCTCGTGATCCAGGCCCTCCACGTCAGTTTTCTTTTCTTATTTAGCAAAGTTTGATTTTTGAATCCTTACCATGTTTGGGCATCCTTTGATTGCGTGATGGTGTAATTAAGGACTTTCCAAATCTTAATCAACCCTTAATTGAGGCTTAAAGGCACCTAGCTGGTAGCTAACGTCGGAAGGGTGTAGAACGTCCACTTCTGGGTGTTTTACAGTGAACGCCTTGTCTAGGGCATGTACCGCCCCTGATTTGGAAACTTTCGATGGCAACTATGTAATCTTGCCAATTTTGGTCCCTTTTACCATTTTAGGTCCTCCTATCCCTCTATAAATAGCGAGGCACCCCCAGCCTTTGAGGGCGATCCAAACTTATCCAGAAGACTAGAATTCTGAGAAGGAGAGAATAGAGAGGTTCTGAGCATGACTTTCTTTGACAGCCCTGACCGCATTACGTCGACATTTTCCATTCGTTGCATTTGGAAAAGGGGGTTTTTCTTTTAAATAAATTCGCATATCTCATTCCATATTTTGCATATTATAGATAGGCATTTACATTAGTTGCAACCGAGGGGATAAAATCCCTCAGGTGAGTATTTATCCTCAACTTCATATGACTTTATATTTCATTTTTGAATCGCTTACTACCAAGTATTTATCCACATTTTCTTTATTTTGATATTACTTTGCAAGGAAAAGAAGAAGAAAGAGAGCTCACCAATACGTGCACCCTTAGACAGTGCTAACATTATCCTAAGGTAGTTGAACGCACAACCCACACATCACTCCAAGGCGTCTCAAGGACCAACGAAAGCAAATCGAGAGTAGCAATCACATCAATTTCATCATCCATTGAGTGAGGGAGTCGAATACAACCAAAGGAACACTAGCGAGGTGGTGAAACACATCCAAGGTACCTAAAACGTGTGCCTTCCTTGAAATCTCACATCCACAGTGGCTCCCGTCTATGTACACTAGGCTGGACTGCTCTCCGACTGAGCACCTGAAAACAAGATATTACGAAAACAAGTGTGAGTGACTTCTAAGTCACCCAATACGTGTTTACTCAAAAACACAGCAAAATCATCTACAAGCTATACTCTAGGTTCTCAAAAACAAGAACAAATCTCGTTTAAATTCTTTCTAGAAATTTTCGACAAAACATGTCTTTTAGGAAATCTCCATGCTTTTCTCAAATATTTTCTCTTTCTATTCTAAAATCTCATGCTCAATTCTAATGCTTTTCTGGAAACAACTTTGGACTAGACTCCATCCCAAATCTCAAATCTAGTCAAAATACAACTCTCTAGCTGGACCTAGCCCTAAAATACTATTCTCATCTCAACTAGAATCTAGCTAAAACTCAGAAGCCAAGAACTCAGCTCGATTGTAGCTTAAAACTATCATAGAATCTCAAATCTGAAAATCTTTTTTGGTGTCACCATAATCAGGAGTGACCTGGCCAGAAGCATTTGGAGAGGCACTAACCTTAACCACCTGCACTACCATGGTAAAAGCCCTCATGTGAGTATACCACCGTCCTAGCCAACAGGCCTCACTAATCTTTTCTTTTTTCTTTTCTCAATGCACGAAAATGCGTTCTTCCAACACCCCATTGGTGTTTGAGCACTCAAGTTATCTTACTTGGTACATTTAACACCAATCACTTTGAGAAACTTGGTCTCTTTCACTTGAGTTTCCAACCTCAATATCCATAATTTCTAATGGTGATGATTATCAGTTGGGTCACAACCCCTAAGGCCACTACCCTACCACTAAGTGGATCTGCACAAAAATCTCAGAAATCTATTTCTAAAATCATGCAACTTTCTTTTAAAACTCTTTTCTAAATCTTTTTTCCATTACAGAAACCATCACTACAAAACAATTCTTTTCTGAAACAACTTTTCTATAGGTTGCTTAAATCTCAAAAAATTCTTAATAAACAATCATGCCAAAAACATATATATGAAGCATTACTGGATTTCTTACTAAATCTCAAAAACTAGTTTTGGGGCTTGTTTCGACAGATCAAAATTCCTCAGTATGCTGAAATGCCCTGCTATTCTGAAAGTGGTCTAGAGCACTAGTTCAGTGTTCCAGCCAGATTTGGTAAGCCAAAATCCCCTAATTCATCATACCGAACCACTTTAGTATACTGTTACAGGCGATTACTGAAAAAGTCCCTTCTTTCTAGAGCTAACTATCGCCAAAGTAGGGACCTTAGGCAGACCCTCACCGATGAGCGACAAATCCTATAGAAAATCTCAATGCTAGCATGCCAAATCTACATCCTTTTGGAACAAGTTTCATTAAAAACCATGAAACATAGCATGAGTTATGAAAATCAGAAGCCAAAAAATTCACATGACTCTATTGTAGCACATGAATGGGATTTCTTACGAAAAATCCTCTAAAATCTCTAAAAAAAATTAGGAAAAATTCATGGATTCCACAAACACTCATAGGTCTACTCCATATCAAACATTTCCATGAATTTAAGTCAAAATCCCATCATGAACCAGCTACGACACTTAGCCTTGAAACCGACTTAACCCCCCCATGCTTGAGTCTTCAATATGACAACATTTTAATTGAACAATTCAACTATGTGACAACGTCTCGAAATCAAATCTGTTCACCTCCCTACCACCTCACTGTGCGATAAATTTCCGAAACTAGGTAGGTCCCACCTTTTGATAGTGTGACAATCTCCCGAAACCAAAAAGTACTTTCTATTTCTTTCACCTTTGTGGCTAACTATTTGTGAGTGAGCTCTCTTTTTCAAGAAATGCTTAATAAGACACCATTCTTACCTTGGAGCTAATCTTGTTCCAAGATCAACTCCAAGGAGAGGCATCTGTAGATATCCCAATTTTGCATTTCTAAGAGTTAATTACAGATAGGAAACTTTGAGGCACCCTAAATCACATAATTAAGGACTCTTAATACATTTTCCAAATTTTCCATAGTTGATTGAAAAACATTACTTGCTTTTACTTGATTCAAGGTCGTCAACTGTGGCAAAGCTAACACACTCAAGCTAGTGGTAAGTTTGACTACCTTGAATATTTTTACTTGATATAAGGTCATTAACTGTGGCAAAGCTAACACTCTCATTCTGCACAAACTAGTGTGGGTACCTTTAACATGATTTGATGTGAGTTTATTAGCTGTGGTAGTGTTAATACTCTCGTTGTACTCAAATTAGTGATAGATTTGAGTAATTTAATGTTAAAATAATTTTTTTTATAATTTTGTGGAATTTTTGAAGTTTCCTGAACATTTAACATGTATCTTTGGATTAATATAAAAGACAGGAGGAAACTATAAAAGAGCTTGCTCATTGACTCGCTGAGAAGCGACACAACCTATCACAATCGCCCTAGCAATGAGCATAATCACCAATCACATAGGCAACTAGATCTCTAGACGCCAATACAATGGGTGACAAGTCTCTTGGCACTGTCTCTCTTCATATTTTGTCATCCTAGGCTTAATATAATATATGGGACTTTTATAAAATATTATAACATATCTACCATGATTATTATTATTTCTACAATTTTTCCTAGCACTTAAATATATATGGTATATCATATAAACCTTTAAAAATAGCAAAATAATTTGAAAAAATGCTAGAAAATTCTAGAAATATGGATGACATTAATTTAAAATGATATATATTTATTTTCATCAAAAACGAGATTTTAATATAGTTATCACATTTTCAAATGTTATGACTATATTTAATTCAAAATGATGTTAAAAAATAAAGATATAATCTAAAATATCTAAGTGGTTACATATTAATACTATGTCAAAAATATTGACAAAATTAATTGACTTTATCTACTTAATTTTAGAAGATATTATTTTGAAATTGAGTTTTCTTGATTAGTAAGCTTTTTTTAAACCAAAAATATCTTCTAAATATCTTTTAGTTGTAAAGAAAAATTTTAAAAGTGGAGACTTTGTCGCAATTGTTTACTAGATTCGTGATAGGATATTTTGGAATTTTAATTTTAAATATTTTGATTTTTGATTGCTCGATGCCAATGCCACTGGCAACTTGCCAACGTGGATTATCTTATCGCCTTTTGATTTTTTTGTGTGCTAAACAAACATAAATTATCCTTGGTCGTCGCCCCCACCTACGGCAACGAATTGGAATATCTGTGCTTGTCGTCGATTATAAAAGCAATGAGTTAAAATATCAATTTTTTAATTTAAAAATTAAAACTTGGATATTTTGATAATATCTAGATATTTCTACTCGTCCTCTGACAAGATCTAACGTCCAAATTCTCTATAAATACCCCCTAGTCTAGAGCTTCAAAGGGAGGCTTTTCAGAAAGAGAAATGAGGGGGTTTGTGAGAGAAAAGAGAGAGATCTAGGATTCTGAGTTATCCCTCGTCAAAACTCTGTCAAATTCCTTTGAGAAAACTTAGATCCATAGAAATCATGCTAATCCAAAACTAAATGCGCCTCCGGAGTTCCGTTTGTGCTTCCGCTTCTTCAGCTCCACACCTTAAGCACGAGGGTGAAGGGAGTATCATTCTCAATCCTCTTTTTTTTTTGCATATCACTGCATTTCTTAGATAGGCCTATAGCATACGCATGCGAGGAACCACCCCCAACTAGTATTTAGTTTCGTTTATTCATGTTATTTAGTGCTTTTCTGATATTATTTACTACACCTGAACTTACCTAGATCTGCTTTACTTGTTTTGAAGGAAAGCAGTACTCCACATAGCACAAGGACGCCATTGAACAGCATCCTATCACTGATCCAGTGAGTGGAGGACTCACAATCTCATCTCTCACAGGTACCTTGTCAGCTAGCTCTACAAATCGTCAAGTGGCAATCACATCAACCATCGACGTACATGGAAGCACCGATGCCTACATCAAGCATCCCAAATCCACATCCACAGAACCCATCAACAAAGAGAATCAAACTCATGGAAGTCATTTTCTTGTTCCTCTCTTAGATGCCCTATTGCCAAATTGCAACAACGAGGCTTCAATAATGCTCCCACTTTGGTGTGCTGCTCCGGACCTTGCTCCTTGATGTTAGGTCATTGAAGGAGGTTCTAGCTATTTGGGTTGGTGTTGTTGTGGTCAAGTGGTTGTTGTTGTGAGGATGTGTTTGTTGGGTTGTTGCGTTTCGGCTTGGCTGTGGTGGTTGGGGCTAGTAGTGATGGTGTGTTGCTACATGGAGTGGTGGAGGAGGTCAGAGTTGTTGCTATGGTGTAGGGTTTAAGGAGGAAGAGAGGTGGACAACTTTTGTGTTGTTTGTGGTGGAGGCTGGTCAGCGATGGGTTGCTGCTAGTGTTGGGTTGTTGTGGTGGGGAGAGGTGGACAACCATTGTGTTGCTTGTGGTGGAGGCTAGTCAGAGGTGGGTTGCTACCAGTGTTGGGTTGTTGTGGTGGAAAGAGGTGGATGGTTGTTTTGGTGGAGTGGTGGAGGAAGAGGAGATGGCTGTGGTGGTGATGGCTGGCAGTGATGGGTTGAGGTGAGGTGCTTGTTGTAGTGGAGTGGTGGTGTGGTGACGTTGAGGTGTGGTGAAAGGTTGTATTTGCTGTGTCTTGGTGGTGAGAAGGAAGAGACGATGAGATGATGGTTGTAGTGGTGGAGGTCGAGATTAGGGCTCCATGAGTGGGAGGAGGCAACAACTAGGTTTTTCCTAAGGGGGCAGCCTCTAGGATTTTTTGAGAGGGTAGCCACTACTGGTGGAGTGAGGTGGTGAAGAAAATACAACCCCCTTTTCATTGGTGAATAGTAGTGTTTATTAGGAGTTTTGGAGTGAATGGAGGCCTTAAATCTTAGGCTTTTTAGAAATGGAGGGTTGGGATGTGTTTGACTTAGGGCTTGACGTTTTAGGAGAGGCATAGATAAAAAATAATGGGCCAAGATCAAATCAAAACAACTTAGGCTATCCTACAAATATACTGATTTCTGGGAAAACACATAGTCAAACTGTGCGGTCAAAATGAGCGACCAAAACACAAGATAAAAACACACAGCTTGGTGCTTTTAGGTATGCATTTTGAAAGGCTTGCCAAATATGACTCAGTGGTTTGTTTTAGGCATGCTATAGCATTCCGAAGAGACAAATGTACGATCTTACATATGGAAATGGTTTCATTGAATTCTGATGATTTGAGTTGGTTTTAAAGGGCATAAAGTTGGGTGAAAAGTTAGTTTAGGAAAAGGGTTTTTTATGTGAAACGGCTAAGTGTTGGTTTAGGTTATGGGAATTGCAAACTAGGTTTTCTCAATAATTGGGTTTGTGCAAGTTGAAGCAAAGCATTCTAGGAGTTTTCCAGGCTAGAACAAAGTTCATCATCTCGATCTGTGAAAATCGGAGTGCCTACACATGCTAATAAATAACTGAATGACAAGCATGCTAATAAAAAATCGAAGAGACATTTAAACAATAGTTAACTTTCAAATCATTGTAGAACAATTAAAAAACAAGCATGGTAACAAAAAAACTAATGAGACATTCCAACAAGTATGGTAATAAAAAACCCAATGAGACATTCAAACAAGCATGCTTATAAAAAACCAAAGAGACATTGTAATGTCCACACACGCATGGACTAGCGGAAGTAATAACAGAAGTTCTATGAATGTGTAAACATTATAAACAAATAAAAGAGAACAATTAAAATACCATTATTTATTGCATCTCTTAAATCTGTCCACAAAAGTTCTATTACTTGACTTTCACTTTAAAACATCACTAGAACTATATTTTTATGGTTCCCATGTGTATTTGTTGAGCCAAAACTATCCTCCATGCAAGTCCAAGATAAGCAACTCTACAACCCATGATTACCTACAATAGACAACAACACAGTATGAGTTTATAAAAAACCCAGTATGCATGTGGGATCCTAGCTTAGCACCTACTAGACAAACCCATAATAAGTTCTTTGTTTTCACTTTCAATTCCTTTCAGTCTTTTAGTGGATCCCTTAAACTACCCATTGCTAGCATAACGTGGTCTTTTAGTTGAAATACAATCCATACTTTCTCTTGTTATTACATGTTCATGATCACACTTGATTCTTTAGTGAGGACAATATAGACCAACCTGTGTTAGTCAGTAGACATCAAATCTAAGCCTTGTCATTTTATCGTTGCTACGAGATCGTCAAAAGGATCCTGCACTAAATCTCATCAGGCTAGTATACCCTCTCAGGATCATTACTCTGATGAGCCATATGCCAAGACCTTATTTTCTCTCTCTCTCTCTCATTTATCTTTTTCGCTTGAATGGACTAATCTTTATTTCTTTATAAATCAAAGGACTTGACTGTAAAATTTCATTCTACTTAATAACAGTAAGTGTAAGGATTCTTATGTAATTTTCCCCTAAATTTCTGTTCACAGAATATAGTTACTATATAGTTAGAGTTCTTGGACCCATAAACATTGAAATAATTTATCCATAACCTTCTAGGGACCTAGATGTAATTATAACATGTCAAAAAAGGCATATTATAAAACATTCAATATGAGAGCTCTTCTGAGAATATGCAAAACTTGGTTCAAAAACTATAAAATGCCCACCATCTTTAACCATTTGCATAGGTTAGTGTTCACAACTCAATAATGCAACCCAACAAAATTAAGCTA
Organism: Posidonia australis; assembly: GCA_024699735.1. Classification (NCBI taxonomy): domain Eukaryota; kingdom Viridiplantae; phylum Streptophyta; class Magnoliopsida; order Alismatales; family Posidoniaceae; genus Posidonia; species Posidonia australis. The sequence continues at coordinate 10,612 of JAMKQA010249865.1, read as the reverse complement.
CAGCTTACTTTCAAAACAATATTAGGCTACTATATCTTTATACGCATGTTACTATTCACTTATTTTCTTCCAAAAATCAAATGGTCAAAGCATTGCACCATTTCCCAAATAGTGCAACATTCGTTTAGGAAAAATGATTCTACAGTAGCATCTCATATACCCAACCATGATCACTATTCATTTATTTTTCAATAACCAACCAAAAAGAACTATTGTTCACCTTCTTCACAACACAACTAATGCAATAGTAAATCAACAGAGCCCATCATCAAGACTCCAAATCTACATATTCCACTACATACCTTACACTGGTGATTGGTTCCTTATGTCGATGAGCCTCTCAATCACTCAATGAGTCTTCTAGTCTAATTCTAGTGGCTCACACTCGGTGATGGTGAATCCCCCTCTCGATTTCAATCACTACTGCTTGCTCCCTATCTCTCTCAATAATTCTCTCATGATGTAAGACATAGAGAAAGTCCCTCCTTTGTATAGCCCTCAACCAACCAGGAAAACCACAACTCTCATAATTACAGCAATAACTCGAGCGACCCATTGCTCTCTAACTCAATAATTCTCTCATGATGTAAGACATAGGGAAAGGCCCTCCTTTGTATAGCCCTCAACCAACTACGAACACCACAACTCTCATAATCACAGCAACAACTCAAGCGACCCATTGCTCTCTAACAACCGATGACCTGATTCGAATTCTCCCATAATGCCTCCACCTTTACTCACCTTAATGCAATTGTTCTTCCCACAATTGTAACGGCCAAGTATTACATCCATCCCCTATTAAAAAAAATTCATCCTCGAAATTTACCAGATAAACAACTTACCAAATAAGTCAGGATACTTGTTGTGCATCTTTCTCTCTATGTAACGCCCCACATTTTCCACAATAATTTAAAACAAATTAAAGTACGGAAAATTATAGCTAAACAGAAAATATCTAACTACCAGGAACTTGTGTGTGCAGCTAAGAGACTTTAGACTATATGCACTATGCTAACCCTTTGCATGCTTGCACCTGCAAACCAAAAACACGAGAAAAACGCATGAGTGATAAAAGTCACCTAGTACGCACCCCAAAGGAAAACGGTGGGAAAAAAACCTTAATTGATTTTCTTTTAAATTCATTTCGCAAACCATTTTTTCTCAAAACCTCACAAACCAAGCCCACACTGGTCAAAACCACAACCGATGCTCTATTAGTCCAAAACCACAAGCAAAGGCCCACAATGGCCAAAACCACACATAATGAGTCGGGAAGTCCGGCGTTGGGCAACCAAACTCTAGCCACAAGCAGTCCACCGAAGAGCAACCAACGGCGTCTACACTACCACAACGTGTCACCCTGTGCAGAAGCCTCGTCGCCCTGCGATTCTCTAACCTGGAGAACCATCACAAAGCCAACCCTCCTTAAGAAGGCTATCCTGTCTCTCAGGATGCTACTAGCTACAAGGCAAGTGTCCCACCCGCATTGGCCACCACAGGGTACGCCTCCTCATGGTGTCCTCCACACATGGTGCTCAAGAGGGAGTGTCATACCTCCACACCCGAAGACACCTAAGCCTCAGTGCTCACGGCGACAGCAGGAGTATCATACCTCCCCATCATGCCACAAGACACCTCAATACACGGACCACAAACCTAGCCTCGAGACGACAGTCAAGGAGTCTCATACCTCCAGAACCCGACGTCCCTCAGCCATAAGTATCTCAACCCTCAACCTCAACCAGGGAGTCCCACCTGATCACCCTGGAATGTCATCACATTCCCTGGTCCCGACAACACGGTCCCACATTATCTCGGCCCGCACACAGAAAATCCGAAAAATCATTTTCCAAAATAGACCAACTATCTCTTTGAAATCCATTTTCCAAAACCATTTTATTTCTTTGGAAACTCTTTAGAAATCTCAACAAAATGACACATCAGGTGTCCTAGGAGAGCACCACTGATGGCCCACAATCCCATCTTACAGGGACAATACAAACCAATCCGAAAAATCATTACATTAAAATATATTTTTCCAAAAATCCAGGAAAAATCCCAAAAATGCCCTAGCAAACCCACGCATGTGGAGAACGCATCTAGCCAGTGCCCCTGGCACTTTCGTCTGAACACCAACAGAACCTAAACCAGGGGCTAGAACCACTACCGAACCCGTGCATGTGGCCCTTGTCATCGGGTCGTGCCCCCAATTTTCTGTCAGAATTCAAGCAACCTGCAGTAGGGCACCCAAAAAATCACCCGAGGTAGGACTCCGATCGGACCCTCTAAACAATCACCAAAAATATCAAATAAAAACTAAAATGTAGACCCTTGAGTCTACTCCAAAATTCAACAAACAAAACTGAAATCCATTCACCATGCATCAAGATACAAAATCGCAAAGGCATAAGGGTCAAAATGACCCAAATCTCAACCACTGACATAAATACCCATAAATTCCGCAATAAATCCCCAAAAATTCTAAAACATTTAATTTAACCTAGATTACATGCATCCTAGGCATTTCTACCATTTTACATGATTTCTACACATTAAATTTGGGATACGTACCTGAAACGAGCTCTGACAACCCTCCGACCAACTCCGACGAACCTTGGCGACCCCGCATGACCACTACCATGACCTCAGGGACGTCGCTCCGGAGCTTCCCAGGCTGCCATGAGCCACCAGAGTGCCTCCGCTTCTCTCCTCTCTTACTCTCTCTCTCTCTCCATCGACATGCGAAACAAGGGAAATAGGGGAGGACGAGTGGAAGGAAAAGGGGTGGGGAAGGGAGAAGAGTGAAAAGGAAGGGAAGGGAAGGAGGGGAAGGAAAGGTGCGCGTCAAAGGAGGAGGAGAAAAAGGAAGAAGAAGAAGAAGACGGCGACGAGCAATGGAGGAGTGTGGTGCAGGCAGCTTATAAAGCCTATGCACGCAGTAGCTGGGAGCGTGCTCACCTACACGTCTCAGCCACCGACACCCCGCACCAACACACCGACCACTCTGCCCAACCACCAGCTACAACAAATGGCCCATGAATGCTGGCCCCATGTGGACCCACACCCAGCCCACAAGTACAATGCCAACCCCATACAGGGACACGCAAACAGAAGCCGACCCATGAGGCCCAAGTCCAAAAGCACAAATTCACACAACGAGCCTTGGAACAGTAACACTCGTCTAGGAATAAATTCATTAAAATGTAATTAATTACAAAATGAATTTTACGAGTGTTATACTCTCACTCCCAAGTAGCCTCTTCAATTTCATGATGTTGCCATTTAACCTTCACCATCAGAACAACTCTCTTACAAAGATTATGTTTTTTGAAATCCACAATCCACATAGGCTTCTCCTCAAAAGATAAATCTGCCTAAATCTCTAGAGTGTCATACTTATTTCATCTAGTATGTATTTCCATAATATCAATTTATGGAACACATCATGTAACTTGGCATAATGTAGTAGTAGTGCTACTCTATAAGCAACTTGTTTCCAATCTCAGTCGCGAATGACTCAAAAATAAAAGAAAAGGAACTTCCTAAGTCGAGCAGGACTCGAGCCATACGATCAGTCACAACAAAAGATCCTAATTCACACACACACAACATAACCATAATTATTATAGATAAAAGTGGCAAGTACATGAGAGTTCATAGTACAACACTCATACGCATACTCATACTAATACAAACTCTACTCTACTGCTCTTTACCTTCTACTACATCACCTAAGGAACTAGCATCTGGGGCGGTATGGAGAAAACTCTCCCCTTGGTCGGCTGATGGGGCAGCTCTACAGCAATCTTCTTAGGCTCAGGACAGTTCTTCTAGAAGTGTCTGCTCTTTCTACAATTGTAGCATACCACGTCACTAATCTCCTATTGGTGATACTTGCATTGTGCCGCAAGGTGTTCCACTCTCTTGCAAACGTGGCAGGATCCTCTTCCTACACCACTGATTGAACCAGTCTGACTAGATCCAGTACTTCTTCTCCCAACAATACTGTGCCCTTCTCTAGTCTCAGAGTGCTCCTTTTTCTTCTTCCCTGAGCTCCCTGTACTCCTACATTTAGGTGTGCCTGAAGTAGATGGTCACTGAGAGAATCTCTTCCCCTTATTCCTAGGGTACTCTCTTAGAACAATCGATGCTCATCTTCATAACGAGTTGCTAACTCTATTGTGTCAGTTAGTGTTTAGCACCAAAATCCAAGAACCCTCAACCTGAATGCTGGGTGAAGTCCTTCCATGAATCTCTTTGCTCTCTACTTCTCTGTGATTATGGCCTGAGAAAACTGCTCTAGACGATGGAACTTGGCTTCATATTCTACCACTGTCATATTTCCCTGCTTCAGATTCTAGAAGTCTTTGTCTAACTTGTCTTACTCGTGCTCAGGGAAGAATTTCTCATAAAATACCTCCTTGAATTCTTCCCAAGTAATCATCAACAAATCCTAATGGGGAACTTAGTGCGACGGGTAGCCCTCCATAATTTGTCGACTTTGCCTTTAAGCTGGAATGTGGCTAGCTGAACCCACTTCTGTGTTGGGCATTTTATGCCCTCAATAATTTTCTCCACCTTTAAGAGCCAGACTTCACAGTCTTCTGGTTTCCCATGGCTGTCTAGGGTAGGCACGCTCAGTCAGTGGAACTACGTGATCCATGGATCACCCTTGGCCTCGTCTCTGTGACCAACTTCAAGGGTCTGAACGAGTCTTCGCATCATTTCGCCAAGCTCCTGCCTCATATCCCTCCAAGTGCCTCCCTCATGCTCTACATCGGACCCCGACGCAGATGACCTACCACACCCACGGCCTAGTCCTCTCGGTGCCATGACTATGATCACGAACAAACACACACAAAGTCAGGTGTAATTCATCTTCTCGTGCAACCTCTTGGAGCCCCTAATCCGGACACCACTAAGCCGGTGCACTTAGCACAACCTAGGCTCGATATCACTTTTATAACACTCCATAGCCACAGGGCGCCACAGCAAAGTAAATCTAAGTCTGAGTCAGCTAAACTAGTAGGAGCAATATTTAAAATAAATTTAATACTAACTACGACTCAAACCTGTGTGCGGCTAGCAACTCCCAAAGCTCGAGCACTGAGGACTGACTACATTCCAATATAGCACCTAAGAAAAATCAACCAATGAAACACATGAGTGACATCTAAGTCACCTAGTACGTGTCCCAAAGAAAACAAAAGCAGAGAAATGACTAAGACTCCAATTCTTTGTTTCCAATTTAAACTCCATTATCTTTTCTGAAAACTTTCCTATAAAACTCAAATCTAGGTTATAATCAAATTCTGGCTAAATTCTGAGAAAGCTTCTTTTAGAAAAATCTCGAAAATCATGCATTTTCAAAACTTACTTTCTTTTCTGAAAACTATGCTCTATTCTAGATATCTCTGGAAAACTATTTTGAGACTACGTTCCAACCTAAATCTCAAATCTTGCAAAAACACAGAACCTAGTTGGAACTAGTTCTAAAACATTATTCTTATCTTGGCTAGAACTTGACTAAAGCTCAGAAACCAAAACCAAGCTCAATTCTAACCTCAAATTAAAAATGAATCTGAAATCTACAAATCTGTTTTCTGGTGTCACCTTGATCAAGGGTGAGCTAGCCACAATCAGAGAAGAAGGCACCAACCTCGATTCCCTACACTACCACGGTGAGCGTCCCCGTGCAAGGCATATCACCATCCTGGCCAACGGACCTTATTATTTCTTTTCTCTTTTCCATTCTCATTGCACGGGGATACGTCTAATCACGACGTCCCTCTAATCTGTCATGGTGTTGCAAGCATCGGTGACTTTGCTCGACCCATTACGAGCTCTCGAGTTATCTCATCTAGCCTACCTAACACCACCTGCCTAACTGAGTACATTACTCAACCAGCACTAGCTCTTTTGTCTCCCAGTCTCTTTCACCAAAGGCCAACTCAAAACTCTAAAATCTTCTTTTCTAAAACATGCTTCTGGTATAAAATTCTTTTCTGAGAAAACATGCATCTTTTCTGAAATTCTTTTCTGAAGTCTCTTTCTAAAACTCTTTCTGAAATCACTTTTCTTATCATAGGGAATGTTTTTATGAAACAAAAACCAATATTCTCTTCTAAAAATAATTCCGATTAAATCCCTTTTAAAGAGAAATCATTCTTTTTAAACCTTTGCATTTCTTTCTAAAACATCTGCTATTTCAAAATAATTACTCAATGATTAAAACCATATTTTCCACTAATTAAAATCTTCATTATGTGTTTTATCCTTTCTGGAAAATGTGTTTGTGAGACCCACACATCCCGTCCGCACATCTAGTCTGCACGTTTAGCACGCAGTCCCCGCACTTACAGTAAACCCAGATCAGGTCGTCGGAAAAATCGCCCCGCTTGGGAGCTCCAGGTGGACCCATTTCTAGCCATTGCAAAAAAACATATAAATACCCATCTTGAAGGATTTTGACTCTACTACATTTTGGGACAATTTTCATCTTAATCTGATATGTGGTTCTCAAGATATTAAATCATATAGCATACGGTGTCATGGAACACTACTGTAACATACTATCAAGAAAACCACTAAGATATTCTTGATAAATTCACGTAAATTCATGAAATCTCTATAAAATCATAATCTCATGCTAGACGAGCTATATTCAAGGTTTTTAACTAATTTTCAACATTATCTAAGCATGGAAATCGATGGAAACGGAGAAGAGAAAGGTTGGGTTGTGTACACTGTGATAGGTCGCCAACGTTCCTCCCCTTCCTCCAGCGAGCACCTCGGCGCTTCCCTCTCATGCTCAGGGTCCTCCTCTCCCTCTCTCTCTCTCTCTCTCTCTCTCTTCTCTAGATGCCCCTTACACCAGTCCTTCTCCTCCCTCTTTTATTCCCACCAGCCCATCGTCGTTTTCAGCCGCTAGCAGGGCATGGCAAGATTCTAGCAACGTCGATCGTAGGGCATGGCAAGAACATCGTTGACAATGTATAGGGCACAGTGTAGCGGTTGACTGTGCACTCACTGTGCAAGTATACATGTATGTATACTGTACGGGATACCAACATACAAAGCTCAAAGATAAACACCAAGGAAAGAGAGCACAATGAAGCATTGAAACTCATATTCCATTAATCATTTTTAATTCAAATGCATGGGTACAAGCTTACATTATTCTGGAAATCTCCTGGGAGACCCGCTTATGTCAAACGCGTGTCCCCATCATGCGTCCCACACGCGATCCTCCTATTCTAGGCCTAGATATGACAAAAATGCAACTCACGACGCTTATGATCTGCATAACTCTTTTGTCTGCCATGAGCTGCACCCAATCTCTTCTTAATTATGCTCACCTTGTCTGTATACTATTGAACAATCTCAGGTCCAAGCAGTCTTCACCCACCTACATTAATCCAACATAATGGTGATCTACAAGGTCTCCCATACAAAGCCTTATAATGGTGATCTCCAATACTTGAGCGATAACTATTGTTGTAAGCAAACTCTACTAGTGGCAAGTGCTTATCCCAACTACCGCTAAAATCCAAAGCACAAGTTCAAAGCATATCATCTAAGGCTTGTATGGTCTTCTGTGACTGTCCATTTATCTGAAGATGAAAAGCTATGCTATACATCAACTTAATTCCTGAAGCTTTCTATTGACTTTTTCAAAAATTCAATGTGAAGCGAGGATCTCGATCTGATATAATAGAAACTGGCACTCCATGCAATCTCATAATTTCCTAAATATACTCAGTTAAGATATCTAGCTTCTAGTCCATTCGAATTGGTAGAATATGTGCCAGCTTAGTCAAGCGATCCACAATCACCCATATAGCATCATGCTTTTTCTTAGTATTAGGCAATCTACACACGAAGTCTATGGTCACATTCTCCCATTTCAACTCTAGTAACTCTATAGATTGCAACACATCGGCCGGCCTTTAATGCTCAACCTTAATCTACTAGCAAACAAGATATCATGATACAAATTCTACAATGACTTTCTTCATACCCTTCCACCAAAAATTTCTTTACAGGTCTTTGAACATCTTTGTAGTGCTAGGGTGAATACAGTATGGTGATGAGCGTATTCTAGGATTTCTCTCTTTACTTTAGAATCAACTGGTACCCATAACCTATTCTAAAATCAAATTACTCCATCTAATGCAACTATAAACTTTGAGTTTCCGTTACCAATTGCCTCATGCATTATTTGCAACTCTGGTGCCTACGTGTAATGACCCAGGTTCTAGGCAACATTGTTAGACCAATTATTCGATTGAGACTCTTGGTGTCAGACGCTGGGAATGATGCATCTTATGTTAGACGCAAGGAATCTCATGTCTTACACCTGGAATGTTGATTTACTGGCCTCTATGTGTTAGACGTTGGTTAGCTTGCATCTTATGTTAGACACAAGGCACCATGCGTACAATACCTAGAATAGAATATTCTGGAATCCTTAGGTGTTAATTGATGTATTCGGTGCATCTTATGTTAGACACCTGAATAGACATATATAACACTCCGAAGACTTGCTAGAAACTTCAGCTACCTATATATATGCATAGGGGTGCCTTATTTTGGGAAATCTCTTCCTCCTTCTCTTCTCTTCTTCTTGAGGGATATGAGAGAGGGTTTCTAGGGGTTCCCAGGGTTTTCTTGAGAAAGGCAAAAAGAGGTAAGTTTCTCTTCTCCTTCTCTTCTCTTCTTCTTCTTTTTCTTTCCTTCCTAAATCATGCATGCACTGATTTTTCCTTGGATTTCTTCGATGTGCACGAGTGGTTGAGGATGGAAGCATGCAAGGAAGGATGTAGGAAGCTCTGAAGGATGGCGGTTAGTTGGGTGTCCTCCGATGCAAGGTACACACCCATGTAGATGTAATTTTAGCTAGATTTATGATTAGGGTTGTGATGCATGTCAATGTTTTGATGCTCTTGTAGTGGTGTCTAGTGAATATGTGAGGCTTTTAGGCTGGCATGCATGATTTGGGAAGAGATTTCATGTGAATGGTGTTGTTAGTGTGTTGAACGTGGGGTCTAGTGCGTCTTATATAAGATGCTCAATTCCATGCATCTTACACCCTTGACACAATAACTACATGTCTCCCCTTAAGTTTAGTTTTGCTTTGATTAGAATTTAAATTGTTATGGTTTGTAGTTGATTAATAGTTTATTTCTTTTATGTTTTGATTCAGGTTAAGAGAAATAAACATGCATGTTAATCTTTTAGATAAATTTAGTTAAGAATAAGGACTAAGGGTGTTTGATGCAACCATAGTTGCGTTCTATATAAGACACTTGCACTAATGCATCTTACACCCCTGTTAGGAGGTTAAGATGCATGCTTATGTAGCAGTAATTTAAATAGACTTGGGAAACTAATAATCAATTACATACAGTATTATTGTTGAAATTATTTCATGCTTTGGATTCCTTAATGAGATTGATTAACAATATCGACTAGCTCTAGGGTGGTTGTAGTTGAAAGTGGTAACTTGGGTTATTAGATGCAAGCATGCTTGCGTCTTATGTAAGATGCATGAAACCTAGCGTCCAACGGCCCAAGGTTGATTAGTTGATAGATCTTTCATCATTTGAAGATAAAAACGAGATTATATGACCTAGAGAATTACTAGGTTTTCCTTTCAATGACTTACGCATAAAATAAAACTAAAGGATCACCATAAGATTTAGTTGATAACTAGGTGGTGCACATTGGAAATTATCCAAGTGTGTTGACTATGGTGTTCGACACTAGGTGTAACATCTTGAACCTTGAATTTCTCACTTAATCATTATTGATAATAAATTAATTAATGATTTAGTTATCTTTGGTGTAAGCTGTTGGCCTTAATGCCTTGTTTTAGTGATTTTATTTCATGTAATGGGTGTTTGAGGCATTTGTTCCCTTTCCAAGGACTTTTGAGTAAATTTTGTGGAAAAAGTTCGAAAAAAAAAGGAGAGGTTGTGGGGGAGGGGGTGCCAGTGCTTATAATGAGGAGGATCATGGCCTTTTGGGAAAAAAAAAGAGAGAAGGCTCGAGAAGGAAACGGAAGCAAGGAGGAGGAACTGAGAAAGGGAGAAGGTATGGGAAAAGTGACATTGATATTGAGTATTCCGGTGATGCGCAAGTGGGGCTCCGGCGATGGTCAAGCAGGAGAAACTCTGTGAGTATTATCAATGATCTTTTCAGCTGTGTATTCTCCTCTATTTATAGGAGACTCTTGACCATCCCTCCGCCCTCCTCCAACGGCTCCCCTTTCAGCCGTTTCCATTCCGGCCATAAAGGCCTGGTAACCGCCGTATTCAACACGGCCATGAATGGGTGAAACGGTCGTCCATTTCACCCTTCATTTGAAATGGTCTTCAATGACCATTACTAACATCTCCCACTTGGTCATGAAGACCATGCAAAAATTCCATGCACAGAGATGTTTTATTTCCACTTCTACTATTCGTGAAGTGTACAATTTAAATTTAAATTTTCCACTCCCACTATTCATAAGAATGTTCTTCTTTTCCATTATCCATGGAAATGTTCCTTAATCCCATTAAGTTCACGAACTTAATGAATCTTCCCGCTGGAATTCCTTTTGTCAAAG
>JAMKQA010249863.1:0-16799 GCA_024699735.1 Posidonia australis | reverse complement strand
ACACAGGAAGCTGAATATGTTGCCTGTAGTGCAGCTGCATCACACGTAGTTTGGATCAGGAGATTTATAAATGATTTAAATCTCAATTTGATAAGTGGCCCAATAGAGATGTATTGTGATAATCAAGCAGCAATTAGTCTTATACATAGTGGTGCAAATAATTCAAGAGGACAGCATATTAACTTACACTATCACTATATTCGTGATATAGTGAAGGAAGGAGAAAATTAAAAATTAAAATATACACTTCATGAATAGTAGAAGTGGAAATAAGACATCTCTGTGCATGGAACTTGTGCATGGTCTTCATGACCAAGTGGGAGATGTGAGTAACAAATGAAGGGTGGTGAAATGGACGACCGTTTCACCCTTTAATGGCCGAATTTACTTCGACGGTTACAAGGCCTTAATGGCCGGAATTCAAACGGCTAAAGGGAGCCATTGGAGGATGCACGGAGGAGTGGTCAAGGTCTCCTATAAATAGAGGAGATGATAGAAAGGAAAAACACACAGAGAAAAACTTACAGAGATCTTCCTCCTTCTTGACCATCGCCGGAGCTCTAAATCCTAGCTGGAAAACTCTTCTCTGTCATCGGTAACTCTTCTCTGTCGGCGGTCTTTACAACACAAACATGGTTAGGACAAAGAGGGTCTTGATATCTAGGGGGATGGGTCATGTAAACGTCCTCAAGCAGAAAACCTTGTAAGAAGGCATTCCTGACATCAAGTTGCCTCAGAATCCATTTGTTTGTGGCAACCAACGATAAGATAGCTCGGATGGTGTTGTCCTTGACGAAGAAGCTGTACATCTCTTCAAAATCTTGGCCTTCTTTTTTATGGAACCCTTTTTCTACAAGTCAAGCTTTGTAGCGTTCGACAGAGGTGTTTGCCTGTCATTTCACCCAGAAAACCTACTTGGATCCAACAACATTATAGCAGGGATGAGGTGGAATGAGAGACCATGTGTGGTTACAATGACAAGCTGAAAACTCTTCATCCATAGCTCGACACCAGTGAGGAAACTTCTTGGCTTGTGTATATGAAGTGGGTTCGAAAAGTTTTGGATCATTGTAAGTGGAGACGAGCACATATGGTAGAGGATGAGAACTAGTCCACTTGTATAGATCTAAGAGTATTCAATACCCATAAGGAGGAATTGAAAAGGTGGAGGTTTCAAAAGGAAAATTCGGGTTGCTGGGGGTAGAAGACAACTCATGTGGGGAAGCAAATGAAATAAAATCAATGGATGGGACCTGTATGGCAAATGACAAGTTGTGGTTGTTGGTGACCGTTTGTAGTGTGCCTATTGTGGTGGTATCAATGTTGGTAGGAACAATGTAAAGAGGGGTATGAGTATTTATTTGAGTGGAAAAATCAGAGAGGACAAGTGAAGCTGCGAAAGAAGAAGATGATGGGTTGTCTATATGAGATTTAAATGGGAAAGAATTTTCATCAAATATGACATTATAAGAAATGAATAATCGACCACGTGGGATATGTAAACATTGATAACCTTTGTGATTTTTATCATATCCTATTAAAACACAACATAAAGAATGAGGTTCGAGCTTGTTTTTGGTGTAGGGAGTGAAGAGAGGAAAACAATAGCAACCAAACACATGAAGAAGGGAGAGATCAAGAGGTTGTGAGTATAGCACCTCAAATGGAGATTTGCCATGTAGAACGGGTGTGATGGTTCAGTTTATAAGAAAACATGCCATTTGAAAAGCATCAACCCAAAAGTGGTTTGGAATAGAAGTAGTGTATAACAAGCATTGTCTCATGGAAACAATGTGGTAGTGTAATGATCCAAAATTTTAGTGGCATTTAGGCTAGAAATTTAATTTGAGATTTGAGTGTGTTAGACACTATATGGGCTGTGTTTAATGTTAAACACAAGATCAATAGTGTTTTACATTTACTTTGGTGATTTCTGACCTTTTGTGTATTGCATGCTGAGTCTCTTGTGTTTAATGTAAAATGCAGCTTCTCCAGCATTTTATGCCTAAATTGGTGCAATTTGGATTTCTGGGGTATTGGACGCACGATATGGCACGTCTTATGTTAGACACATTTAAGTTTGTGTTTAACATTTGCAACTCTGGTTATTAAATGCATGCATTCTACGTTAGACGCATGGTCGGTCGCATATAACACTCTGAATTGTAGCTGCCTGTATAAGGAGTGGGTAGATGCCTTTCTTGGGAAGCCCCCTTCTTCCTCTCCTCCATTCCCTAGCTACGTGTGGGCATTCTTCGATGGTTCAAGGGTGCTTGGGAGCTTGGGAAAGAGAGAAAGAGAAGGAGCATAGGTAGGCTTAGCACTCTTCCCTTGTCATTTTTCCTTCTTTTCTCTCTTGAGTTCACCACTAATTCTAGGGTTTTGCTGCTGCATGCGTCGCTAAGAGGTGTGGTGGATGGCTAAAGGATGCTCGAGGCACTTCTAGGAGTTTGCAGGGAGTTTCGAATCACTATGCAGCTCATCAGGTTGGCTCGCCTCATGGGTGAAAGGTACATACCCATGTAGATATATTTTAATTACTTTTTGCGTAGTTATTTTTATGTATGGTAAAACATTATCATGTCTCACAAAGTGTTACTATATTATCGACTCACAAGCACATTCTTGCACTTCTTTGCATATAATGTGTGTGGATGCTCCCTTCTTCCCTTGTGATCTTCGCATGGATTTTGGTGGACTAGGTGTGCCTATAAGGGAACTTTTTGTTGAACCTCCTGATGCAGGGCATTGGACCACACCCTAGCACGTCGAACGTTGGATGCGGCTTGAGCCACGTCTTACACCCTTGATACTATGATTGCATGATTTTCCTGAAAGGGGTGTTGTTTAGGATTAAGAGTTGGATTAATAACTACATGCAGTAGTGTAATGACTTGAGCCATTACTAGCAAATTTATTAGTCTAATTAAAATTAAACATAATTAAATGCCTAATTTTACAAAATAATTAAAGACTAATTAAAGGCATGTAGACTACTAGGAGCCTGTAGTGTGCGGTTAGTGACCCCAACTATATGTACTAGAGCTACACCGCTGCTCATCTACACCTACAACTGTACAAAAAAAAGAAAAAGAAAACACACGTAAGTGATCAAAAAGTCACCCAACATATATTCCACAAAAAACCATAAAAAATAGAGCTAAAACCAGCAATATAAATCTCATCAAACTTTTAAACAATTTTCAAAACTATTTTATCCTTTTGAAAAGCCACCAAAAATACCAAAAAATGCTCACACCTCATAACAGGCCCCACTGACCAAAACCTGCAAAAAACTACACAAGCACACCAAAACCACATAGTGAGTCATGTTGCTCAGTGCCATAGCAATCAAGGTATCACGCCCAGTTACTTAGGAGTCTCATATCTTCCAAGGCTGCTGCTATGATACCACTAAGTACAGACAATATCATGTGTCTTGGTACTTGAAGCAAATGGAGTCACATACCTCTAGGTCCAAACGACACCTCAATCTACAAATCTTAATTTCGGTCTCGCGGACGACAATCCAGGAATTTTGTACTTCAGGATCTAACAAACAATTGCCTACGGTCTCTTGACCATGCAAGAATGTCATCACACTCTTTAGTCCAGACCACATGCCCCTTTGGTATATTGCTCAACCACACTAGAAAACCATCGAAAATCCATTTTGAAACAACACATCATTATCTTTGAAAACCATTTTTCAAATTATTTATAAATCACCAGAATATTCATGGAATCAGAACAACATTTCGCAATATTTAAAACACCAAGCTATAATCACCAAAACACTAGCAAGAGGCCAAAAAACAAACACTAAAACTGTGGGAGCAACCCGTGCAGGTCACTCGCAAACCTGACTCGTGATGGCTAACCACGGGTTGCCTTGAAAACCAAAGCTTAAGGAAAACCAGAGCTTTGTAGGCACCCATATACCTCAAATTCCTAATGTAACCACCCGACTCCAAGCTGTTATCAAAAGCTAGCTAACTATAATTTTTTTTTCTAATTACTTACATCCAATCTGAAACTAAATCTAACATTAAACATCCTAAATAAAAATACTATTAACTGAATTAAATTAAACTAAACACTTACCTAAAATCTTTGATGTGTGTTCGACTGACTCCATCTTCACGTGTACTAGCAAACTTTTACTCCTATCTTGTACCTAAGAAAACACCAACAAAACACACATGAGTGACCACTGAAAGGTTACCTAGCACACACTCTACCAAAACTCACACTACTCTGGCATATCTCCTAGATGTCACACACAATCTCATGCAATACATTTTCGCCCCACATGCAACACAGCACTGAAATTATATCCTTGAAAACTATCCTTTTCTTTTCTAAATCATATTCTTAACTTTCAAAACCATTTTCTATCTTTTCTTTCAACCCATATCAAAGATTTTCAAATCTTAATACATACTTGAAATGGCCACTCTTGCCAAGTCAAGCATACAACCACCAGAGAGTGCCACATTGACACAGAGTCTCAGCTCTATCAAAATAACAAACCATATCTCAAAAACTAGCACAATCCCTTTTCTTTTTTTAAATACTTCTTTTACTTTAAAATCTCATGCTTATCTCAAGCATCTTTCTTTTCTTTTGAAAACTCATACTTTACTGAAATACTTTTCTTATAAAACTCTTTCTAAATAGTGTACCAAAACACATCAATTAGACATAAATCTAATCATATTTGTCTTTACCAAAAACCTCTTTTACAAGGTTCAGGGATCTAGTTCGGCATGTTGAACAAAATGGCAGACCAAAATAGGCCTAGGTGCCTAGATCAGTCAACCAAACTTCAAAATTATCATCCAAAATCCCTTGAAACGGTCGACCAAACATATTCAATCGTTCGAAACAGGGCTCAGGGCTGAATACTGACAGAAAAATAGCATATCGGTTTTATTCGATATACAGAATTTCCCCTTTTCTGAAATCTCTTTTCCTTTCAAAACAATTTCTTTTTACTTTAAAATCTTATGCTTTAGTCAAGCATTTCTCCTCTCTTTAAAACTCTAATGCTTTTCTCAAACATCTATCTTTTCTTCGAAAATCTCATGCTTTTCTAAAACACTTTTCTTTCAAAAACTCAAGCATCTTTCAAAACTCTGTGGCACACTTGAAATGGCTACTCTATGCAAATCCCAAGTCCAACCCAACACAAACTCTAAAACCTTTTCTAAAATTCTTTCTCATAAATCTTTAATCTGGGTTCCCATTGGAACAAAAACTCTAGAAAAGTCTATTAGAAAAAGATCTCTGTAAATCATGACTTTTCAAACATTTTCATTCTTTTCCAAAACTCATGCTTTATTCTAATGCATTTTTGAAAACAATTCCTCGGACTAGGTTCTAGCCAAAACTCTACCTCAAGAACTGGCTAAAAACACAACACAAGCTGGCACTAGTTCTAAAAGACTAGTTTCAATTAAATTAGAATCTAGCTAAAACTTAAAACCCAACACATCTTGATTGTAGCTCAAAACTATCTCTTTCTCAAATCTAAAAAGTTTTTGAAATCTCTTTTTTAGTGTCACCTTGATCAGGGGTGACCTAGCTACAAATAGAGGGAGAGACACCAATCTCAGCCTCCTATGCTACTACGGTGAAAGTCCTTATACTAGGCATTCCACCATCTACCTCGGCCAATAGACTGCACTCTTGGGTTCCTCAGGCCCCTTTGAGCCTACAAGCTCTCACTATTTTCTCTTTGCATAGGGATGCGTTTCCCAATGCCTCTTTATTCTCTTTTGGTGTTTGAACTCTCTAATGAATTACTCGGCTTATCGCAAGCCCATGAGTTATCTTACCTAGCTCATTGCAAGTCCATTAATTATATTGTAACACTCGTAGAATTTATTTTGTAATTATTTACATTTTAATGAATTATTCCTCGACAAGCATTACTGTTCCAAGGCCCGTTAGTGTGGTTTTGTGTTTGGGGCTTAGGCCTCGTGGACTAGTTTCTAATTGCATGTCCCTATGCGTGATTGGCACTGTGCATTGTGGCACTGTGCATGTGGGGCCTGGGTGTGGGTCCGTGTGGGGCCCACATTTGTTGGTTGTTTAGTGGGAGCGAGTTGGTGGTGTGAGTTTGGTTTTCTCGTGCGAGTTTGTGGGTAGGCAGGATGTGTGGTTGTGCACGTGTTCAACTACCACCTTGCATAGCTTTATAAGCCCATGCGCAACAAGCATGACCAACTCATCCTTCCTCTCCTCCTCTTTCCCCTCCACTTCACCATCCATAGCACGCCATGCCTCTTCCTCCCCCTCCACTCACTCCCCTCCTTCTCGTCTCTCTCATTCTCCCTCCCCTAATTCTCTTCTCCCTGCACCTTCCTCTCTATTCGGTGTGCTCAACGATCGGCAGCAGTGTGTGGCGGTGCGCGGAGCTCCAGAGTGGCGTCCTCGAGGTCGAGGAAGCTCCAGTGAATGTCGTGGTCGCCAAATTAGTCGGAGGATCGTCAGAGTGCGTTTCTCAGGTACGCATCTCCAACCCATGAATAGAGAGCATGAAATTTGTAGAAATTGATAGGATTGCATGAAATCTAGGTAAATTTACCTTCCTAGAATTTATTGTGAATTTATGAGAATTTATTGTGGATTTATGGACATTTATGTCAATGGTTGAGTTTTGGGTCGTTTTGACCCTTATGCCTTTGCATTTTTACATCTTGATGCATGATGAATGGATTTTGGTTTTGTTTGTTGGAATTTGGAGTAGACTCAAAGGTCTGCATCTTATGTTTTATGTGAGATTTTGGGGGTCCGATCATCGATCCCTGTTAGGCTATTTTGAACAATAAGGTTTGATCCGTTTTCTGTTTTTTCACATAAATCAGCATACCGAACAATTTTGGTATGCCATTTTTCTATAAGTTTTGGTCCTCTAGTCGAAATTCGATCGTCTGATTTTGGGTGGTCGACCGAATTAGTGGATTTTGGTCGACCGAACCATCTTTGGTATACCGATGTTGGCCTGAGTATTGACTGTTGATCTGATTTGGTCGATCAATTCAAATTGGCCTACCAAACTAGGGATTTTTTGCATACCGAACCTATTTTTCGAAATGTCGAATCAGGGCCCAAATATGTTTATAAAATGTGATTTCCATGGGTTTTCTGGATTGATTTGTATTGTTCCTTTGAGATGGGATTGTGGGCCGTCGATGGTGGTCCCTTGGGACACTTGATGTGTCGTTTCGCGAATGTTTTGGAAGAATTTTCAAAGATATAAAATGGTTTTGAAAATGGTTTTCGAAGAAATGGTTGGCTTGTTTTTTAAAATAGCTTTCCTAGTTTTCTATGTGTAGGCCGTGACAGTTTAGGACCGTATCGTCGGGACTAGAGAATGTGACGACATTCTCAGGTGGTCCGAGGTGACTTTTTGGTCAAGGTCGAGGGGCCGAGATACTTGAGGCTGAGAGGCATTGGGTCTTGGAGGTATGAGACTCCTTGATTGTCATCTCGAGAATAGGGTAGTGGTCCCCGGGTTGAGGTGTCTTGTGGCATGATAGAGAGGTACGATACTCCTACTGTCGTTGTGAGCACTGAGGCTCACGTGTCGTCGAGTGTGGAGGTATGGCACTCCCTCCTAAGCACCGTGTGTGGCGGACGTTGTGAGGAAGTGTACCCTGTGGTGGCCAGTGCAAGTGGGACACGTGCCCCGTAGCTGGTAGCGTCATGAGAGACAGGACAGCCTTCCTAGGGAGGGATTGTCTTTGTGAGCATTCTCTAGGTGGGAGAATTGCGGGATGACA
This sequence comes from Posidonia australis, assembly GCA_024699735.1. Taxonomy (NCBI): domain Eukaryota; kingdom Viridiplantae; phylum Streptophyta; class Magnoliopsida; order Alismatales; family Posidoniaceae; genus Posidonia; species Posidonia australis. The sequence goes on along the minus strand of JAMKQA010249863.1, from coordinate 9,009 downwards.
CGGCTCCTACACAAGATGGCACGTCATGGTAGAGCAGATGCCGTTGGTGGCTCTTCGATAGACTGCTTGTAGCCAGAGTTTGGTTACCTAGTGCCGGGATTCACGACTCACTGTATGTGGTTTTGGCCATTAAGGGCCTTTGCTTGTGGTTTTGAGCTGGTAAAGCCCTAGTTGTGATTTTCACCGGTGTAGGCCTGGTATGTGAGGTTTTAAAGGAAATGCTTTGAGAAATGAATTTAAAAGAAAATTAATTATAGTTTTGTTTTCCGCTATTTATTGTGGAATGCGTGCTGGGTGACTTCTGTCACTCATGCGTTTTCCTCGTGTTTTTGGGTTACAGGTGCAGGCACGTAGAAGGTTTAGCATAGTGCATATAGATCAGAGTCTCGTAGCCACACACACAGGTTCTTGGTAGTTTGATATTTTCTATTTAGCTTTTATTTTCTGTAATTTAATTTGCTTTAAATTGTTACAGGAAATTCGAGGCGTGACTTATATCTCCTGGCCCTCTCTAACACCAAGTCTCTGGATACTTAGTCTCTTTCACCTAAGTACAAACTCTGAAATCTCTTTTCTGAAAACATGCATTTCTTTTCTGAAATTCTTTTCTAAATCTTTCTGTTACAGAAATTATTTCTCTAAAACTATTCTTTTTCTGGAAATAACACTTTCTCAAGCTTTTTTCTAAACCATAATCATTATGGAAAATCTTTACTTAAATATAGGGAATCTCATTTTAAATCTTGTTCTTTTAAACCCTTAGCAAATCTATGTATTTCTTTTCCAAACTCATTTTGAAACCATTTTTGAAATTACTCGAAACCCATTTCTGAAAATACTGCTAAAATGCTATGCAAAGGAGCACCATAAAAATCCTTATTGTTCCATATCAAAATTCGTTAGAAACCTCTATTTAAAGTCATCCATGCTCTTTAGGAATCTCCAGGAAACTCTTTGGAAAACTACTTCCAAAGGCACTCTTATCTTCTTATAATAAACTTTGAAAATCATTTAAAACTATCAAGCTTTGTTGAAACATCAATTAAACACTTACATGGTATAGGCTTACCCTGAAGAACTACATAGAAGCTCATAGTGGTCTTGAAGTCCTTAATGACTTGCGAGACCAACAAATCAATTCATCTTGCTAATTCTTTTGGGCCATTCCCAGAACCATCCTAATAGTTTTCCTACTTGTTCTTGTATCCATTTTAATTATCTCTCTAAGATTAATATGTATATACACCCATATATATATATATATATATATATATATGCATTAATCAACCCTTAAAATAATCAACATAGGTTTAGGGTCTAGTTCGGTATACCACTCAAATTTGGTATGCCGAAATTTCCTGATTCGGCATATCGGAAAATTTCAATATGCCGGTTCAGGTAATTTTTTAAAACTAAAATCTGCTCTAAATTAGACCCATTTGTTGGATTTGGGACCTCTGACAAACCAACATCTGGTGAACCAAAAATTAATAAAAATTCTCAAATCAAGCATTCTAAGTCTACTTTCATTTGGGATAAGTTTCATTCCAAACTCCTATCTATAACTTGAGATATAAATGTTTAAAGTCATAAAACTCAATTTGGCATGCTTAATGGGTCATCAAAATTTACACAAGCACTAGTTTCTCTACAGTCCACCAAAAATAACAAGTAGTCTATTGAATTAAAGATCTTCAAGTCAACTTTCTAATGGCACAAAAATCATTGAATTACAATATTCATAACTCAAGTTATACATAATTGAAGCAAGAAGACACACATAAGCTTAGCAATAACATGTTCTCGTGATCTCTTCTAAAATTCATGAAAATCTACTGAAAATCCACAAAACTCATATTATGCATCCAAATGATCCCCATTCACATATTCTATAATCTTAAGTTTAAATGAAAAGAATCAAGAGGAATGGGGCGTGTACCTTCTTTTCTTTCTCTATTTCTTCTTCTTTCCATTCTCTGCATCTTTTCCTTCTTCTCAAGTTTCGTCTCTCCTTTCTTTCTTTCTTGGCACGAGCCAGCCCATCACCATCCCTTTCTCTCCTCCTTCTTCTCTGTTTTTCTTTACTGGTTTCTTCTTTTGGCTCCCCCTTCTCTTTCTCTTCTTCCTCTTCTTCCCTTGCTTCTTCCTCTAGTTCTTCTTCTTTTCTCTCCTTTTTTTTCAACGTAAAGGAGCCTTCTACCATGCCCTAAGTCACCATTCAATGTAGGCATTTGTATATTGAATTTTTCATGTGAATTTTATGCAAACACCCTTGGAGAAGGAGGAAATGTTCCAAACACCCATAATTCATGAAATAACTTATGAATTAGGGCCTCAACAGCATTGTGGCATCTATCGTTAATCCATCTTCGGTCCCGCACTCCCACAGGTCACCACACACCATAGCTGGTAACATTTACTAAAAATAATTTAATCATTAATTAATTATTATTAATCGTGACTAAGTGTGAGGGTTAAGGTTAGAGATGTTACATCCTAACCCCCTTAAAGGAATTTCGTCTCAGATATTCTAAGGACGAAGGACCAAGGGTATCAAACTTTCGATGTCCATCCTGCAATCCCAAACAACCAACATAGCAGTGCTCCACAAAACTCAAGGACCATTAAGCTGAACTATATCTGACTACATTGCTTTGCCCCACTAAGGTTCAATTCCAAAACCAAAAACATGGCCTTTCTCAAGCCAAACAACGTCACTCCATGGTTGGGAGCCATTTTCAGACACAAATCCCTAACCACAACCCCCAATTGTGTAGGGTCGCAAAACATCCTGAGCTTCCCGATCTGACACACTAAAGTACTAAAATGACTAGGTACTATGTCATGCCCCACATTTTCCACAATAATTTAAACAAATTAAATTACGGGAAAATTAAAGCCAAACAGTAAGTATCTAACTACCAGGAACCTGTGTGTGCAGCTAAAAGACTCCAGACTATATGCACTACGCTAATCCTTTGCATGCCTGCACCTGCAAACCAAAATACGAGGAAAAACGTATGAGTGACATAAGTCACCCAGTACGCACCCCACGAAAACGGTAGAAAACAAAACTATAATCAATTTTCCTTTTAAATTTATTTCGCAAACGATTTTCTCAAAAAACCTCACAAACCAGGCCCACACTGGCCAAACCACAACCGGGGCTCTACTAGCCCAAAGCCACAAGCAGGGGCCCTCAATGGCCAAAACCACACATAGTGAGTCGAGAAGCCCGACGCCAGGCAACCTAACTCTGGCCACAAGCAGTCCGTCGAAGAGCAACCAACGGCGTCTGCACTGCCACAACGTGCCACCCTGTGTAGGAGCCACATCGTCCCATGATTCTCTCACCTGGAGAACCCTCACAAAGCCAACCCCTCACTGGGAAGGTTGTCCTATCTCTCAAGATGCTACTAGCTACGAGGCACGTGTCCCACCTGCATTGGCCACCACAGGGTACGCCTCCTCACTGTGCCCTTCACACATGGTGCTCAGGAGGGAGTGTCATACCTCCACACTCGACGACACCCGAGCCTCAGTGCTCACAGCAACGGCAGGAGTATCAAACCTCCCCGTCATGCCACAAGACACCTCAACCCGCGGACCACAACCCTAGCCTCGAGACGACAATCAAAGAGTCTCATACCTTTAGGACCCGACGCCCCTCAGCCTCAGGTATCTCGGCCCCCGACCTCAACCAGCGAGTCGTGCCTAACCACCCGAGAATGTCGTCACATTCCCTAGTCCCGATGATTTGTTCCCACACTATCTCGGCCCGCACACAGAAAACTAGGAAAACATTTTCCAAAATAAGCCAACTATTTCCTTGAAATCCATTTCCAAAACAATTTTCATATCTTTTGAAAATTCTTCCAAAACCTCGGCAAAGCGACGGTCAAGTGTCCCAAGGGACCACCGCTGACAGCCCACAATCCCATCACAATGGGACAAAACACGGCAATCTAGAAAGCCCTCAGAAACTCATTTTATAAACTCATTTGGGCTTTAATTCGGCATGTCAAAAATCAGGTTCGGTATGCCGAAATCCACTGATTCGGTCGATCAAGTTGATTCGACAGGCCAAATAGATCAGAGGACCAAACCGACAGAAAAACGGTATACCGAACGAAATCAGTATACCGAAATTTACTGATTTGGTATGCCATTTTCATTTCGGTATGTTGAATTTTGCGATCCCAAAAAACGACCCAAACCCTACCGTCTGAAATTGCCCCAACTAGGACATATGATCGAACCGCTAAACAAACACCAAAAATCTTGCATAAAACACAAGATGTCGACCCTCGAGTCTACTCCAAATCCCAACAAACAAAACTAAAATTCATTCACCATGCATCAAGATATAAAATCGGAAAGGCAGAAGGGTAAAGATTCCTATTACGTACGAGGAATGTATTAGGCACCCTCGTGTGCTCGAGAAAACTCGGTCTTCCTAGCCTAAATTGCATGCTACGACTGAATGGATGCTTGCTAAGCCTAGATCATGCTCTGAACATGCTAATGTGAATGCCATGACAAGAATGGATGAATGTGCATGACGGTATGCGAAAATTGCGAAGAAGTCCATGTAAAATGGGCAAACTTAGATATGTAAAATAATTCATATAAAATGACGATGTTTTTGGACCGATTGCTCAGGAAAACCATATTGATGTCAAAAAGATGGAAAATTGGATTAACCCAAGTTCTGGGAATCATAAAAAAGGTTGTGAAAATGAAAAGGGGAAAAATAGTCCGCAAATGGGCTAATGTAGGCCTTTCGGTCAGTTTGTGTATGCTTTCGGGCGATGAAATCAAAATCAAATCGGAAATCTGAAATGTAGGATTAAAGCAAATCAAATCGGATATCGGATAAAAAAACTCTGAAGACAAAGTCAAGAAAGAAATCCACGAAGGAAAGGCATGAGATGCTGGCTCGCTAAATAGGGATGCAAATGTGAGGAGAAATAATATGAAATGCATGGATAAATGCCTAAATGTGCAAAAATTCTAAAGAATGGATTAGACAAGGATAATGCAAGACTGAATGCAAAATTGAGATGCATGCTCATGATAAATGCATGTATGGAAGTGATCCATGATCTAAATTATGTCAAAATGTGTGTCAAATGTCCAGAAGATGTTATTTTCAAGAAAACATGAAGGGAAAAATAATAACATGATATAAACACAGTAAAAAACAAATGTAGGGACTAAAACGCAAAATTCACAAAAAGAGTGAGAATCTGGATGAAAACTACACTCATGGCTTCTATTCTAACATGCAGGTGATGGATCCAATGTCAAAGTGGCACTGAGGTATGAAAATTGCACTGGGATAATTTCCTGATAATTCAGGGTCTAAAGTGTAAAATTCACACATAGGTGCAAATCTAGTTAAAATGTGAGACTAAAAATCCATTCATAGTGACAACATGATTTTTAAGTGGAATTTATGATTAAATGCAAAATGTGACATGCAATGAATGAGAAATATCCAAAATATGCTAGAAAACATTTAAAACCCTAAATGATGTATTTAGAAACAATCTAAGGGCCTATATGCAAATTGTATGTACTCAAAAATGGTTTAATGTGAATCTAGGGACTTTCATGCAAAATTTTAGGGTCTGATTGTGATAAAAATTGGGATTTTATGCTGGTCAGTGCAATTATAACATTTCCTAAGGTCTAGGATGCAAAATGCACAAAGGAAATTCTTTTTTAAAGTTCTAGGGGCTTAATGCAAATGCTGAGGACCTAAATGTGAAGAAAATTCAATTTTAAAGATGAATAGTGTGATTTTTAAATATTTTAGCGCTTAGATTACAATTTTCCCAAAGAAAGTTCATTTTAAAGAGTTTTAGGGGTCACATGCAAATATTCAGGACTTAATTATAAAGAAAATATGGATGCAGGGGCTTAAATGCAAATAAACATGCATGAATATGTTAGGAATTAAAAAAGAACATGTGTAAGGGGTCATATATAAAACTCGTAGAGAAAATAAAAGAACTAAAGGTATTTTAAAACTACAGGGGTTAAAATGTAAAAAGCAAGACCTAAAACAAATAAAAAAAATTACCTAAGCGCAAAATCCTAAGGACCTAAAAGTAAGTATGGGAAACTAAAGGGCATGGGCCCAAAACAAACTCCTCAAAGATCACCGGAGAATCACCGGCGATCCCACCAGCGACGCACCAGCGGCGACCCAGCGACGGAGGAAGGTGAGTGGCGGCTAAGGAAGCTCCAAAGGGCCACGGCGACAGTCTCCGAGAGGTTGAGCAAAGCTAGGGAGGCCTGAGACCCTCCCCCCACCTCGCGCTCCAACAAGGTCCTTAGAACGGTAACGAAGAAGACAACAGTGCGGCGCAGCGGCGCTCAGACGACTGGAGCGGCGTGGGGACACATGGCGGACCTCTGGAGCGGCGTGAGGAATCCTCTAGTGGCTTTGACGAGGGCTGGGGTGGTCCCAATCGCTCCCCCATCCCCTGCGTTGGCAGTGAGGTTGCGGTGGATTGTCGGGGCGCTCTAGCGGTCCAAAAGGTGATGGAGCAACGCGGATAGCTTCGTGGAGGCGCAGCGGAGGTCTCTAGATTGACGGCGTGACGCGAGAAAGCCCGGTGATCCCCTACGCCTCTCGACGACGATCGAAGGTGGTAGTTGGGTTGGCGTCGACGGTGAAGGTTCTCTAGAGAGGAGTGGGACCAGAGAGATGGGGAAGAGAAGGAGAGACTGGAGGAAAGGAGAAGAAGGGGAGAAGAAGAGAAGAACAGGAGGAGAAGCCCCTAGGGGGCCTCGCATGAGGTCCGGAGGCCTGAGGCACTACTAGAAAATCTACATTTTGCGAGGAAAACTAGCGAGGACTTCGCAAGGACAAGTCCTCGCCAAAATATAATGAGGACATATAGTGGGGAATTAGCGAGAACATGATCTCGCAATAATTTTGTGAGGAAATAGCGAGGACTATTTCTCGCAATGTCCTCGCGTAGTTTTAGTGAGGACTTAGAGAGGAAATGTCCTCGCTATTTGTCCTTGCTAAAGCAGATCTAAAATACCGACGCTCGAGTCATTTTCCTTCCTTTCTTACCCTAGTACTCATCCGCCTCCTCCTCTTCCGCTGGACGCAACCTCTTCCTTTCTCTGTCGCTGCTCGTACGCTGCCGAACGCAACCTCTTCCGTGCTCCTCCTCCTCCTCCACCGCAGTGCCTCCTCCTTCGACGTCTTCCTCCTCTCGCTCGCACAGCCTCATCCTCCTCTGCCTCCTCCCACTGTCCCTTTCGACACTTATAGTTGAGTTCCCAACATTAGCCTAAAACCTCTGCCATGCTACTTGCTGTAAGATTTGGAATGCTAGGAACTCAAATGATTTTGGTAGACAGTGGTTTCAAGAGAAACGGTTTTGGATATTTCTCTTGAGGAAAATGCAATGATTCTCATCAAGAAAAAGGCATCATCTTAAGCTGAAAATAGTAGGGATATATTTGCTGTCATTTAAGTTTTTTCCAGTCATCAAGAAGGAAAAAAAAAAATTGCAAAAGATAATAGGAGATGTGGAACTTGGAAAAAAAATCCACTGAAAATTATAAAAGATATTTGTTAGAAGTGACAACAAGTAGAATGAGATTGTATTAGTAGTACGAAGAATAGTATGAGTTAGTAAAATAGTCATTAAACTATTTTATACTAATTCTGTACAAAATATGTGGGTCACATAGTCACTTTTTAAGTTTCATGTTAGTATATAATGTTATCTAGTTTTTCCTTCTCCATTTCTCCCGCTCTGAGAAAAACATGGATAGTCAATTGGTCATGTATATAATTATGGGTCTAGGCCATCTGGCCGTTGTAACTTTTTAGGTATCTATAGTTGCCTAATCTAATTGTTGCTTTCAAGAAGTTTGTTTGAGCATTGAGTATCTTGTATCAGCAGTAATTCCAAGAAATAGAAATAGAATAGTAATTCCAAGAAATAGAATAGTAATTTCAAGAAGTTTGTTGCACGATATTCACGTTCTTGATTAATCATGAATGCAACACTGCATACACAAGAAATATTGCTTAGTGCAGAATAAATATATACCTGCAATTGCAGCAGTAGTGGTTGTGCCAGGCATCAATGTAGTAGTTGGGGGTGCCATATCAAACCCACTGATTCTTTTGCTGCATTGAAAAATGTAAATGGCATTACTTACTAGTAGTAGATATTAATGATCAACAACCCAAAGAAAACTATCAAATTCTAAAAACCATGGGCATACCTTACAATAAAAATAAGCAATGGTATAATAAAGAAAGCAGAAGCAAAATATATCAGCAACTAAAAATCATAAAAGTGACAAGACAGGAGTGATTTAATAAAGCATTACTAAAAGTTGATATCCATGATTATACATGCATGCATGCATGCATACTTGTATTCTATATTGATCTGTTATTTAATTTTGATATCTATCAACTAATGAAGATAATATAGAAAACTAATAACTTAATTTCAATTCAGGTTCGTCATGGCTTTCTTGTTGAGCATTGTCACCGTTCTTGTGCTTGTAAGTATCATCAAGTAATAGGAATATAAAAATCATTTTTGTATCATCAACTAATCATCAAGTATTCTTTATTATTTTAGATGGCCGGATTTGGTGAAGGCGGTCGATGATCTAGTGGTTCTGGTGAACGTGGTTCATCGGAGGATCGAGAGATTGAACCTAGTGGATATACGAGTGCTCAGTTGCTTGAGTTCATTCGTTCACAGGGTCTAACACCACCTCAAGTTAGATGGACACCTCCGACCACTTTGGTTGAGGCTCCCACCTCTCCTCTTGTGTTTAGGCATAGTACTACTCCACAGAGTAGTGTTGCACGCCATGTTGAGCCAGAGTTGTCTCCCCGTCCAGCTGCAACAGATAAATAATATATTTAAATTACACTTTTTAAGTCTTTAAATTAAATATAATTATTGACAAATATTTAATTTGATTGATAAATAACAAGAACAACAACAA
>JAMKQA010249862.1:0-18547 GCA_024699735.1 Posidonia australis | reverse complement strand
CCCCCCCCCCCCCCCCCCCCCCCCCCCCCCCCCCCCCCCCCCCCCCCCCCCCCCCCCCCCCCCCCCCCCCCCCCCCCCCCCCCCCCCCCCCCCCCCCCCCCCCCCCCCCCCCCGGCTTTCATGTCCTTGGAGGTGGAAGTAAAGGAGCAGATAGTGATGCACCACATATTATGTGACATGAAAAAGTCTGATAGTCTGATGACCAGTACTATTATGCATTGTTCAGGGATTCTTGAATGCAATCCAACTTTGCCATTGTAAACCAATGGTTGTTTTCTTTGAAAATTTAATTTCACGCATTTCTTTTTATTTTTTGTTGCATTATAGAGATGTTAGTTCATGCTTCAAGTATATGTGTTAATAGTTTTTTGGGTTATTTTGAAGCTTTACAAATATTCAAATTGGTGATCAAGAAATAGCCAGGTGTTAAGGCAATCCTATAATTAGATTGGTTGCTTTGAATTGAACCTAGTCCATGTTCAGAAGCTGTGCCATTACAATTACAATATGCACTTTCTTCAACTGGAAGCTTATCCAGGACCATACAGATGTTCTAGTTTTCTAGGCATGAAAAACACAAGCAGTACATGTGTGACGCTAAGCCTTTTGCACTTCACTGGAGGGGCAGTTGAGCTTGTGTGACAACCTTATAGAGTTACACGTCTTCTAATTGAGCAGCTATATGACAACAACACTCCAGAAAAAGCGAATAGTGTCCAGGCAACATAAGCACAGCTGAATTAGAATTAGTCATGTCAACATACATACAGGCCCTTGCTTCAAAAGAACACAGAAAATGAAACAACATTCTGTCCATGCAAATGAAACAAAAATCAAGTTTGTACTAGTTTGCCCTAACTTTTTTCTCATATCATAATCACAAAGGCTTCTCCATCAATATGGGTCAGCTTAGAGGACCTTCTTAGGATATAATAATTTGCCAAAAGTTTTATAACTTACAACATGACATCAAACAGCTAAAAGCTCAACGCCAAAATCATTATCGAAGGACTTCACAGAAAGGGAGCTATCTAAAATATCGACTCACAGAAAACCATAGTTAGGCCAACATGCTGCCAAGTTGCTGATTGACAAATAAAATTCTGCTTGAAAAGACAGGGAAGCCTACCAAAAATATTGAAAGGTGTGTGCAAGTCATATTCACAATGATTTCAGTCCACATTTGAAAGATTTAACTTGTATAAGATACTTCTAGTAGAAAATATGAATAATGTAGGTTTTGGTTTTCCAGTTCTAATGGTAGTAGAAATTTATTGCTGATTGTTTATTTAATAACCCTTAATTTACATACAAATAGAGAAACTAAAAGAACAAACTGTTTTCTTTCCTTTCAAAAAAAAGAAGAACGAACTGTTTACCTGTTTGTGATTGCATATAACTGCATTCATGAGTGGTGTTTGCCCTGCCATGTCAATGGCATCAACCTTTGCTCCCTCTTCAATGAGAAACTCACACAGCTCAGAATTCCCTGTACTTGCAGCTCTGTGCAATGGTGTGCAGCCAACCTAATTACAAATTACCAGTAAAACTCATTGATTCCTAGGAGGATGTCATTAGAAAATGAAAATGAAAATGACAAACCTTGTCCTTGGCATTTATCTTTGAACCGTGAGATACAAGAATCTCAGCAATTTTCATCCAGCCCTTGCTAGCAGCATAATGTAGTGCAGTGCGACCACCATTATTGGCCAGGTTTATGTCAGCTCCTGTTTGTGGGAATCTGTTTTCAGTATAGATATCAAGGTGAAAAGTGTAGCAATGTTGCTGACCTGACCTATAAACTCTGGTGAAGCTTAGAAAAAATTTGAACCTGGTTTGTTAACCAACTTGTGAACAACCAAGACCATAGAATTCCATAATTGCACCATAATAAAAGGTCAACAAATTCAATGCATACTGGATATGAGATCAATTGTCCAAAATTATCTGGTAAAGAACTGTAGTATTCAATCTCTTTAATAAAGTAAGACTAAGTCAAAATCACATCACTGTTTTGTAGGAATTATAGGAAAAGGCAAAGATTGAACCATATGAACTACATCATTAAGGCTATCGTATATATTAACACGCAAGGCAACATAAAAATCCTGTTTATCTGAGTCAGGTTTTAGTTTCTTGAAGTCAAATACAGCTAGGATTTAGACAACAGTAAGAAGATTTTGGATAGATGTCTATTTGATCTAATCATCATGAATAAGACCCTCTTTTGGAGGTTGGATAAACTTAACTAAGACCAACTGACCAGGTGAAACAAGCCCAACCTGCAAGTCATATAATAAATATTATAATAATAGCGCATATATATGAAGGATAGAAGCAACTACAAGTTCTCCACCTAAGCTATGTTTATAGCTTATCATCGTAACATATAAATGGTTGTAGATGCAAAATAATCCTAGCATTCCAAAATGTAGAAGAAAATGAATCATAGACAGACAAGCAAGATTCTGAGACATAGGTAATAGCCTGTTTGCTGCACAAACAGAATCTTAGCTGCTCCCACCTGCACTTTCGGAGATAATTATCTAGTTACCATTTGATGTGAAAAGGATGCAGGATATAAAGGAGAGAAATATGAATAAGTCAATTAAGCAACTTGCATTGCTCTCATTTGAAAGACAAAGAAACGAAACCATCATCCACAGTAGAAGATGGTACAAGAAGAGCACACTGGCCAGAGCCCAAGGGATAGGTGAGTTTTGGTTGCTCAACAGTTGTGCTGAAAAATATGGGTCTAAAATCTGAATGTTTGATATTTTGTTCCATTTTGCTTTAATGTGTGCATTTCATTTGCATTCTCTTTTTCACTAGACTTCTAGCCTAGCTCCATTGGTCTTTCTATAATTTTGTTCGAGGATGCTTCACTGATCATTACAATTCCAATCTGATATTGATAATATTTTGATGAGCATCCCAACCTTCAAAAAGAATTCCTTTAGCTATTTGCATGGTTTTGGAAGTTGAACTACTAGTATCTTTTGAAACAGCTGAAAGCTTCACAATGCGCTATAAGAAGCCATATTCTAATATAAGAGGCAATGGACTAGTTTCTGACAAAAGTTGACTTATGCTAAAACAATCTTGTCTCCAGAGCAGCTTGAAATGCTACCTGAGTTGCATAATAATCCCCTAAGTTTCTTGTGAGTTTAATTTTAATTGCATTTTGGAAAAAATCATAACTTATAAGTAATTATATCTCTCTCTTACCTGTGCCTCACTTGTATAACCAACTTAAACAAGTATGATGTGTAACCATGCAAGTCACACGACTTACAACAAGACATATGGAAACAAATGGAACCTTGGTCACATTTTCCCTGTCAATGCAGTGACAAAGAAATCCAATCAAGATCTTGAATCTTTCCATTGGGAATTCACATAAACCTTCTTAAGTTCTTAGAACACAGAATTCAATATTAAATTTTTAGTCTTTCCAGATTGTCAACAAGATGATTAAAACAGAAACAACAACGTCTTTACCATAATAGGCTACTAGCCTATACAAACTTCAAGCTTCCAATACAGAAACTGTTGGACTTAATGGTTAATTTAGCCATTTAAGCTGAACTTTATTATTAGATCCATGTAGACTAAATCAATTGGGTTTATGTGAGACATGGAGAAAAATCAAATATTGAATAAAGTGCATTTAATAATCCAAAGACATGAGAAAGACTAAAATTTTGGAAAGAACATTTGAAGAAAACATTTATGCAAAATAATTAGAGGACCACTCTTTCTTTTGTATACTCATGTTCTTAGTTCCATAATGCCTAGTAAGACGTGTCTTATAAGATTTATTAACTAGGAATGCTAGATAAGGAAATAAAGGACCACACGCACACGTGCATATGGGCGACCCTGGGCCTTAAGCCTTGGGAAATGTCTCATGTCTTGGATTTCCTTTTGCAATAATTTGTTTGACCATAATTAATTAATACACTTAATTAATTTGAATTTTGAATCTTTTGAAGAGACATAGTCAACAACTATTTCCTTATTCTTCTCCCATAACGGGTACATGATCTTGGTATGCACATCTTATAGATACATTGTTAGGGAAAGAGAGAATATTATATACATAATCATAAAAAGAATGCAATCTTCAATATATATAGGAGTACACATACTTGTCCTACAAGAAACCTCGTAAACGGATAGCACAAGGATCTATATAGTACACTCTCCTTCAAGTTAAAACATATATATATATATATCTAACATACCTAGCTTATTACATAATAACCCAAAAGAAGTAATCCCTAACCCTTTTGTAAAAATATCAATTAGCTGCTCAAAAAGAGTACACAAAGTAAAGACAATCGCTCTCATAACAGTGTCTCTCACATAATAACAATCTACCTTAAGGTTCTTGATATGTTCAAAGAAAACTAACTTGTTTGCAATAAAAATGACAACTTCATTATCACAATGCATTGATATAGATAACTGCATCGTGAAACCTAACTCAGTCAATAAGGATCTAAGTTAACTCACAAACTGTTTGAGTCATGGATATGTATTCAACCAAGTTCTAAAAACCACATTCTACTTCTTGCTCCTCCATGCGACAATATTACCTTCAATATAAGTACAATAATTAGAAGTGGATTTTCTATTTCCTCTATTACCTGTATAATTAGAATCTGAGTATACCTCAATACCCAAATGCTTGTGCTTAAGATATACTAAGCCTTTCCTAGAGTCCCTTTAATGTAGGTAAGTACTCTCATTGCTCCATTCCAGTGAATAATTTTCAACTAATGCATGGACTGACTAAGGAGGCCAATTATATAGAATACATCTAGATGTATAACAATCAGATAAATAAACTTGTCGATCATCCTTTAATATCCTCCTACATCCACAACAAGTTCCAAAGTGTCATCCCAAAAGTCTAGATTGAGACCTATAAGTGTATCCTTTAGTTTGCATCCTAATACACCTATCTCCTGAAGTAGGTTAAGGACATACTTCCTTTGTGGAAATACCATCTTTCCTTTTCCATAAGCAAACTCAATTACAAAGAAGTACCTTGGTTTGTCTATGCCTTTGGTAGCAAAATAACTCCTCCAATGCTTCTTGGTAATGTCAATAGTATCACTTCCAGTTAAAAGAATGTTGTTAACATAAATAGCAATAATGACATTACCTTTATTGCTCTTTTTGATAAAAATAGAGTGATCTACTACACAACTGTGAAAGCAAACTCTTATAACAATCTCACAAAATTTATCAAACCAAGCTCTGTGAATCTGTATAAAGTCATAAGTAACCTTTGTGAGTTTACACATCATACTCTTTCCTTGAGCAACAAACCCAAGAGGTAGTCCTATGAGGACTTGCTCCTCTAAGTATCCATAAGGAAAGACATTTTTGACATTGAACTAATGAAGTTCCCAAACCTAATTAATGGAAAAAAAAAGAAGAGAATCCTAATAGAATTAAGCCAAGCAACTGGAAAAAAGTCCTACATAGTCAACACTAAATGTCTGTGTAAGGTCTTTAACAACCAGTCATGCTTTGTTTCTATCAATGAAGCCATTTGATTCATATCAACCAAGGAAGTGCATGCCCTCCATCGTGGGAAAAAGTGGCCAATGGGGATTGCAAGAATCGTCGATGCTACAAATTGATGACGATAGTTGGAGAAGGCTGGAGAGGTGGCTGGAGGACCTTGGAGAAGGCTAGAGGGAGCTAGAGAGGGCCAAAGGGTGACACTAGTGACAACGACGCTGGGATTGACAAGATAGGCAATGATTGTTGTACTTTTCTTGTTTTTTGTTTTTAAGAAGTGCTAGGCTCTTGATAGCATGTTTGGGAGAAAGACAATATTATATTACATAATCAAAAAGAGAATACAATCTCCTACGTATATAGGAGTACACATACTGATCTTACAAGAAACCTCATAAACATATAACACAAGGAACCATATACTCCTAGCATATATTAATGTCGATTTTGATTATTACAATAATGCATGATATATTCAAAATATTTCCAACAATCTTAGAGAAAAAAATACTATTTAATATATCGACATCTGAAAATTACCGACCACAAGTGGACATGGCTGGTCTGGAAAAATTTTCTAGACAACACTTCAAGCATTGACAATAACATATGAAGATCTAATTGACCACGATAGGGCTACTTAATATGCTTGAGTTTGTCCGGATCTTAATAAAAAGACTATGAAGATGCAAAGAAAATCTATGATCTATGCAAAGAAGGACCAGTTCAGTCGTGGATGTATACTATTGACTTTGTTTAACGTATTATTCAACGTATACAATTCCTCTTTAACCAAAACAATGAAGGCACTATGGGATGAATTGGACAAAAAATATAACAGTAAATACTTTGATCTTAAGAAATATTTTGTATCAAAATTCCTGAAAACTAACAAGCACATGAGTTCTTATTTTTGTGTCATGACCGTCAAGAGATAAAGATGAATCTTCCAAAGAAATTCATTGCAATGTCGATTATAAAAAAATTCCCTAGGTCTTGGGAGACATTGATTTAGATCTCAAGTATGACAAAGGAAAATTATCACTTCATCATTTAATGGTCGTTATTGCAATTAAAGAAAAACACAAAAATCAAAAAACATGTTATGCATAATGAAAGTGATGCTAAGGTTAATATGGTGGTCGAAAATAAAACAAACAAAGAACTGAAAGGGAAGTTTAAATCCAAAACAAAGTCAAAAGCTAAGATCCATAAAAAACAAAATAACAAATTGTGTTGGAATTATGGTCAAGTTAGACAATGAGTGAAGTACCATCCTTCAAGAAAAGCCAAAGCTCTTAGGACTACTGAAGCAACGATGGTCAATCTAACGATATCCTCATCAGGTAATAGTGATGTGTATCTTACTATAAAACTCAAACTCTTTATTATTTATGAACCTTATGACTGATTAATTGACACTTAATTAATGTACATATTTGTGTTGACAAGTCTCTATTTGTCTTATCTGTTGTTAAAGGACTTGACAACAATGAAGGTGTTAAGCAAAGGACTTCTGGGAGAGTTCTGGTCATATATAAAGTTAGACATGTTCTAGTGATACATCACAATATCTTTAGTGATTCTAATTTAGTAGGGGAGGATTTAAGGTTGTATTGCAAATATTATAAAGTAGTTATTTCACATTTAAGTTTGGATATTTTTATAGTAAAGGTTATTTGTGTAATGTTAAGAACTAATTTAAACTTTATGTAGAACATGATAATCGTGTGAATATGAATGCTAGCTCTTCACATTCTATAACTTTTAGTATTCAATGTTCTCATATATAGCATGAATGTTTGAGAGATATTAATTTTAATTCTCTTAAACGTACGATGAATATGAATATTATACCTAAGTTTGCCATTGACACAACCAAAAAAGCTTTTTCATATAGTTGATAGAAAATATAATATCCTTGATTTAGTGCATACTGATATCTGTAAATTTAACATGTTAACAAATGATGATAAAAAATACTTCATCACATTTATTGACGAATGCAGTAAGTTTTGTTATGTTTACTTTTTGAAAGGTAAAGATAAGGCTCTAGAAAAATTCTTAATTTTTAATAATAAAATTGAAACTCAAATCGATAAAATACTTAAGAGATTGAAATATGATTGGAGTGGAGAATATATATCTAATCAATTCCAACAACATTATTAAAATGTTAGCATTGTTCATGAGATTACTGCTCCATGTTCTCCTTAGTTTAATGAAATGGTTGAACAGAAAAATAGAACCTTAATGAATATAATAAATGCATTACTGCAAAATTCAAAATTGCTTACATACATATAGGGGAAAGCTTTAAATATGACTTATCATATTTTGAATAAAGTTTCCCAAAAATATAAAAAAAAATAGTCCTTTTAAACTTTGAAGAAGTCAAAAGACTAATCTTAAATATGTTAAAGTATTTTAGGTTATATTGAAACTAATTATGCCTATAGATTCTTTACAATCAAGTTTGGCATAGATGTTAACACCATTGTTGAATTCAATAATGCAACATTCTTTGAATATGTCTTTCCCATAAAAAGTGATATACCTTAAAATGTTTCATTTATAGACTCTACATCCACAACAACTCTATTTTCAATCACCTAAAAAGGATGACAATTGTGAGAGTTGATCTTAGTAGTGCTGCCATTGGATTTGACCAATCTAAGGAGAAAAATAAATCTAGAAGTAAGAGAGTAAAAATATCCAAAAATTTTGGAAGTGATTTTGTCACTCAAAGTATAGATAATGATCCTATAACCTTTGAACAAGCTTTATCTTCCTATGACACTAAGCATTGGTAGGAAGTTATCAACAGTGAAATTCAATCAATTGTGTCAAATGAGACGTAGCAATTGATTGATTTACCACTTGGGTGTTCCACTATTGGTTGCAAGTGAATCTTTAAAAAGAAACTAAACACAGATAGAACCATTAATAAATATAAGGCCAAATTGTCAAGAGTTTCACACAAAAAGAAGGAATATATTATTTTAATACCTATTGCCAAAGGTTTCACACAAAAAGAAGGAATACATTATTTTAATATCTATTTACCTGTCTCTCGTATAACCACAATTAAAGTGTTTATAGCATTAACCTTCATATATGATTTCACTATTCATCAGATAGATGTGAAAATCACATTTCTTCATGATGATCTTTAAGAAAAATTTATAGACCATCTTAAAGGATTTGGGGCAAGTGAGAATGAAAAGAAAGTACGTAAACTTATAAAGTCTTTGTATATACTAAAACAAGCTCCTAAACAATGACACGAAAAGTTTAATGAAGTCATTCTTTTTTTGACTTTATAATTAATGAATTGACAAATGTGCATATTACAAAGTAATTTGTGATAATTGTATCATCATATGTCTATATATTGATGGCATACCATTGTTTGAGTCAAACATATGAATTAACAATGAGATAATCGTTCTTGTATGGTAAGTTTAAAATGAAAGACATCAATATTGGTAATGTAAGTTAGGTACAAAACTACGTAAATCAGTTGATAATATAGTAATCTCTTAATCTCATTATGTTGAAAAAAACATTAAAGACATTTGAATATACTGAATGTAGACTTGTAAAAACACCTATAATTCTTCAAAGCCTCTTTAGAAGAACGAAAGTGGAATTCCAGTATCTTAATTAAGGTATTCGCAAATCATTGGAATTTTCATGTAACTTGCAAATTATACATGAACAGACATTTCATTCACTGTGTCTAAATTAAGTAACTACACAAAATGTGCAAATTGAACTCATTGAGAGGCCTTGGACAAAGTATTAAGGTACTTGAAGAGAATTATATTACTCATGCTATATTATGTTAAATTTCCTTTTGTTCTTGAAGACTATAATAATGCAAATTGGATAGTCAAGAACTTAGAAAGTACTAAGATTACAAGGTATGTTTTTACTTTAGGTGGCGACACTGTCGCTTGAAGGTTTAAGAAATAGATTATATTATTTCAACCCATTTTAGAAGTTGAATTGTGTACTTTAGGTGGAGTTTGTGCATCCAAAAAGTACAGGAAATGATTTGATGAGAATATCATTTCCTATTGACCATCTAAAATGATAGTATTTGTGCATTTGATTTGAAATGATTTCAAAGGAAACTTATTTCCTTTACTTTCCAGAGTATTTAAATCCCAATACTTTTCATTTCCCCCTTCTCCCATGGAATTTCACCAGATTTCCTAACCTATACCCTAATCCCTCTCCTCCTCACGAAAACCCTTTCCCACCGTCCTCCCCCTCCCCGTAGTCCTCCTCCTCGTCCCCATCCTCCTCCTCCCCGCCGTCCTCCTCCTCCAGGTCTTCCCCCTCGTCACCATCCTCCTCCTCCCCACCGTCGTCACTGTCTAGGTCCTCCACGTCCTCCACCTCCACGCCGTCCTCCTCCTCCACGCCATCCAGGTCTTTCGCCGTCCTCCGTGCCGTCCAGGTCCTCCACGCCCTCCAACTCCACCTCCGCGCCGTCCTCCTCCTCCCCGTCGTCCAGGTCTTCCGTCGTCCTCTGCGCCATCCAGGTCCTCCACGCCCTCCACCTTCACCTCCACCTCTGCGTTGTCCTCCTCCACGCTGTCAAGGTCTTCCACCATCCTCCGCGCCATCCAGGTCCTCCACGCCCTCCACCTCGGCGCCCAACCACCGCCAACCACTTTGGAAGCCGCGAGGTAACGAAACTTCTCTGTTCTTTATCGACTCCGATTGTGAACAAGAATCGTTAAATACAATTCTGCAAATTTATCTTAGTAAACTATTCCAAAGTTTCTATCTATACATACTATGAACTATGGTTGGTGGCTTGGGAACGGTTGCAAAATTTGTCTACAATATATACAAATATGATTTTGGGAAAGAAGACAGTTCCCATGAAAAAATGAAGTTCCCCTGTTGTTTCACCTTTTTTATACCCCCTCCTATCAAAACAGTTGAAATCTTGAAGCCTGGAGCCAAGCCTACCAACTCCTTTAATGAAGTTTCGCCTAAACCTGCAGACCAGACAAAAATGCCCTACGTACGAAGCTCTGTAGCAGGATTTGTATCATCCACAATGATTTGCAATTTTTTTTCTGACCTAAACTTTCTTGTTGTTGAGCAACACTATGTTCCCAGGGGATAGTGCACCTTATTTTCTGTAGAATCTAAGAGAAAACTTTGAGTGTTGTGAACTATATGTTAACCACTGACTGTAGCTTCCTCAGGATGACAAATCTTAGTTGCTTTACTTCAAGTGCATACTTGTTATGACCTTATCTCCTTGCAGTATGTTAATGAATAATGATAGATGCATAGTATGTATCTTATGACGCATGGTTTTGTTGATAAATGGTGTTTTGATGATTATTTTGGTCGTTTCAGTGTTTGTCAGAAGAGTGAATGAATAGATGTGAAAGTTGGAAATTCAAAAGATGGCACGGAAGTAGAGAGAGTGGTTTGACTTGAGATCATGCAGTAATAATACAAGCAATGGATAGTGAGAAAGGTGCAGTAATTGTCGGATGGGTGGAGCTCAATTTGATATGAATGGATGGATGAATATACAAACAAAGATTATTTGAAAAAGAAAGGAGATGAACTAGCAAACAGGACCAGTATAATGGAAAAGATTTTTGGCAGTGGTCTTTTGATGCCATTCCCTTTTGAAACACAAGCTAAAATTGTTTTAGCATGTATTTTGCTTCATAATTTTATTCGTAAAGCAGATCGTGAAGATTTACTTGAAGATTTTGAAGATGAATTATAAGAAATTTTGGAAGCCAATCTTTTAGAAGTTGTTCAAGAGTTGGACGAGGAAGAAGAAATATATAATGGTATTGGATTAACTCAAGAACAAAAAAAAAAAAAGCAGATCAAATGCGTAAAAATATCATGAATTCTATGTAGCATGGTTGATTATTGTAATTTATTTCTAAGAATTTGTAATGTTATTTGACCTTTTGTATGACTCAAATTTATATTTTGAGATATATTTGATTGAGTTTTAAGTTAATAATTATGAAATTATCAATGTCTACTTTCCTTTGAAATATGTTGATAAGCACAAACACCTATATTCTGGTTTTCTTTGTTTTCCTGAATAGGCACAAATAGTAGGAAACTTGGTCAACAGGAAATCAATTTCTGTTACTTTTCATTTCCTGGTAAATCCTGTTGACTCTGGAATTCTATTTCCTGTCGAATTTTGTGCACAAACAGGCCCTTATATACAATTAAAATGGAAGTTGAATGACTTCAAGGACTTAATGTCATAATTATCTATGGTAAACAAGCTTCTTCTTGCAATCTCAATATACTATGATAACATGACAATAATTACTAAACTCAAAAGTTCCAAATACAATAAAAAATAAATAAGATATATCTAAATCAGATTAAAGTCTATAAGAGAACTTGTTTCTAATTAAGTAATAACTGTGGATTTGGTTAGATCCAAAAATGACATAGCTAATCCATTGACAAAGGGACTTGTATTAGATTTATTCCAAAAACTAGGTTAAGGATGGGACTGAAAACCTACTAGTAGTTCACAAAATAATAGTAATCCAACCTATGTAAGCGGAGATTTCATGAAATGGGTTTAATATGATAATAATAAGTTATCGAGTGAATTAGGCAACACTTTAATAAAGATTTAAACATATGTATCTATAACTCTATCTCCTGTAAATATGAAGGTGTTATGATTGTAAGTTAATAGAGTTTACATTCTAAATGGGATCAAGTTTTATAACAGGATATTAACAATATATCTTTGGAGATGTCTAACTATGTAATTAAGGTTGTGAGACTACAATAGAAAAATTGAGTTGTTCCTTGAAATCTATCATGAAACAAGATAAAGATGCAGAACCATGAAAGCGTCAAATCTATAGATCAATACTATAACCTATACTATGTTGTTGTCAACAGACACCTTCACAACAAAGGTTCAAAGTTCATATTCAAGACATTAGTTCGCTTAATTCTTGTAAAAGTAAAGTTCGACAGTAATGAGTTAAACCAAAATGTACTATTATTGAAACCAAGATATGACATCATATTGAGAAGTACTTTCCATTTGGGACTTACAAGGGATTGATGGACTTAATGGTTAATATAGCCATTTAAATTGAACATTATTATTGAGTACATGTAGACTATATCAATTAAGTCCCTGTAAGACATAGCGGGAAACAAATTCAGTGACGAAGCCACATACAAACAAGGTGAGTCATATGACTCACCCAAATTTTGAAAAAAAAACCTCTTAACTATGTATTTTAAAAAATTTTTGCACCACCCAACCGAATTACAATGACCCACCTATGACTCAAACAAGGTGGGTCATGATATTCTTCCTTCTCATTCTCTACTCTCTCTCTTGAGAGAGAGATTGACCCTACCTCTCTCAACCCTAACAAAACTACACAAACTCCACCAACTATTGCCTTCCACCTCAATCGCCCTGAAGCTCTTTCTTGACTCTCTCTCGACAACAGATAGTCAACTCCAACTCTAACAAAAGCCCTATCGCCCTCTGCCCTCCGCGATCGAACCACAACCCCGTCGCCCTCTACTCTCCGACCTTGCAAACCTAACTGCATTATTCTCCTATGGCCCTCTGCTCGATGCCCATCGCCCGCCCAGTGAGAATTTAAGTTCCAGTGCCAAGCTATGCATCATCCTTGTTTTGCACTTTTGCTTTTACAATCGAGGATTTACACTTCTCACTTTCTCGACCAAAAGAATTTTATGTCTGATGGGTATCTAAAGATAGTGTGGGTTGTGGAGGAAGATTAATTTCCCAGGAACTATCCTCAAAAAGGGCTACAACTTCTTATTAACAAGTAAGGTCTCTGTCTCCTCTTATTGCTCTACCCCTGTGCATTTTTTAATAAAATGGATAAAATCGAGCAAGTTTTTGCTTAATTTCATAATTGTTAATTCATGTATTATTTTCTTAATTTCTTTGTTACTCTTGTTTTATTTTCTTTGAATATTTGTTATGATATTATTTTCTTCTATGATCTGTATATAATATTGATTGTAAAGTAGTTATATTTTGTGAATAGATATAGATAAATATTTGATTAAAAAAAACCTTTAAAGGTATCATCAATGAAAAGTAAACCTAGTCCTACTACTAGTAGTCAAGAATGTAATCAGTCACAATCTTTAATTTCAAATAAAGTTTGTTCTGTCTAATTTAAGACCACCTATAACAAGTTATCATGTTAATGATCATGATAGAATACACCATGTTTGGAAACTACAAACGTTGTTTCAATGTTGAATGATTTGATGAGTTTAATGATTGATTAGAGTACAGTATGGAGAAAGATACTACTTTTTGTTTGTTTTATCATGTTTGTCTAAAAGTAGGTGTTGATCTAGTTTTTGTGATAGGGGACTTTAATGTTTGGAATAACAAAAGGTGGTTATATAATTATGTTAGGAAGCACAACAGTTTGTATAATTCTTGTAGGTAGGCTCTAATGAATAAAGAACAAAATATTTCTACTTCCATCTTTAAACATTCAGAAAAAGATAAAAAAGAATACAGTGTTCGTTTGGATACTTCAATTAATTATACATGTTTTCTCTTACATCAAGATTTACCTTTTTGCGGTCATGATGAATGTGAATAGTCCTTCAATCAAGGAAATTTTCTTGAATTGTTAAAGTAGTTTGATATATATAATGAAAAAATTGAAAAGATTTTGTTAAAGAATGCTCTAAGGAATAACAAACTAACATCTCATAAGAATATTGTGTCTATATTAGTAAGTGAAACATTTGAACCGATTATTAAAGATATTGGTGATGATTTTAATACTATTCTAGTCGATGAATCTTGTGATATAGCATTAAAAGAACAAATGATGATGATATTACGCTATGTACATAGAAAAAGCTATATCATTGAGCATTTTTTGGGCCTTGTGCATGTTTATGACACATATACTTTGTCCTTAAAAATGCCATTTGCGATTTGTCGTGTATATTTAGATTTAACAATACCAATTTACGTGATTAAAGTTACAATAGTGCTAACAACATACAAGGAGAATTTAATAGATAAAAGACTTTGATTCTAAATGAAAATTTTTATATTTTCTACATTCATTGTTTTACTCAGTAGCTTCATACTTGTAGCAATTACAAAAAATCATGTAGAAATTGCTTCATTCTTTGAGAAATAATAACAATGAATGAGAGTCTTTGCTTTTCAAAGTATGTTCATTTTGTAAAAAATACAATATAAAAGTTAAAAACATGAACATGATTTTTCAAGAACTAGGAAGACCATAACGTAGTCAGGAAGAGAAAATAAATCTTCATCATTTTCGATTTGGTATTTTCAACACAGTGATTAATTTGTTAATCAATAAGTTCAAGGATCGTTTTAACAAGAGAAGCACAAAATTACTTCTATATGTTGCATGTTTTGATCTAAATGACAATTTTGCTTCTTTTGATAAAAAGAAGTTGATTAAGCTTGTACAGTTTTATCCTTCTGATTGCTATAGTAAAGAATTTGATAGACTTGAGAATTAACGTGACATATATATATGATGTTCATAGTAATCCTAATTTTGCTAATGTGAAAAGTATTTCTAGGCTTACTCAGAAACTTGTAGAATTGAAGATGGATCATGTTTATTTTCATATATAATCAACTTTTAAAATTAACATTACTTCTTTCTACTGTTACTGTTTCTGTGGAAATAGTATTCTCTACAATGAGTATCATAAAAACTCACTTGCGTAATAGAATGGGAGATAGATTTATAAATGATTGTTTAGTTACTTACATTGAGCAAGATGTAGTCGACGAGATTGACGATAAGACTATCATAGAGTGATTTCAGAATATGCGATCTTATCGTGGAACTTTGTAACGTAAGTGGTACTTTCATTATTATTTATAATTTTAATATAATACATGTCTTTTATTTAGTAATTTTTTTTAATCATTAGACTTTTATATGACCAACCCTTCAAAATTTCCTAACTCCACTACTGAACAAAGTATTGAATAAAGTCCATTTAGTCCCACATGGCTTAGAAAGATATGCCTTATAAGGTCTATTACCTAAGAGCTTTAGAATAAGTGTTCACAAAAGTATAGGAGAGAAAAAGATGACCACATGCACATATGCACATGGTTGGGCTTGGGCTTGGGTCTTGGGCTTTGCATTTTGGGAAATGTATTGAATCTCGAGTTTCTTTTTGTAGTAATTTATTTTGACTATAATTAATCAATAGACTTAATTAATTTGAACTTTGAATCTTTTGAAGAGACGTGCTCAATAATTGTTCCTTATTCTTCTCCTATAACCAAGACACGATCTTTCCCTATTTAATGACGAGGATGATGTGCAATTAGGAACATGGATAATTTCTATTCTCTCTCTCGTCTCTTACTTATGTGCTTTGCTTCCTTTGAGATCTCTCACGATTAGTGTATTGATCAACGTTTGTGGGCGGACTTTTTCACCTATGTGAGGTTGTTTAATCATGAAAGGAAAGTGTATTAAACTCATCATAACAATGTATGGAGTATTACTTTCTCTAAAGCAAGTCCTTAGAAGGATCACTCAATATGACAAGTTTCCAACATTTTATTCTTGATTGTTCTGTTGTAGGCATATGATTGTTGATATGGATTTTTATGGATCTAGATATGCACACCTTGTTGATATATTAATGACAATTTTGATTGTTGTAATTATGCACGATATATTTAAAATATTTCAAACAAAAACGACTATGGCGTTCGTGGAAAAAACATCATAAGACAACAGATTCAATGCAAATAGGCCAAAAGGCTCACCTCTGCTGAGCAAGACACAGAAAACATCCGCATGTCCACTACTAGCCGCAGTGTGAATCGGCGCCCACCCTTCCTCGTCGGTATCATTAATCCCACACACCGACGGATCACCAGCCGCGAGTACACCAACCAGCTGTTCCCAACCCCACGAGCACAATCACCACAACGAACCGAAGGGGACAACAAAGGACTAGAACCGAGGAGAGGTAGAGGGACTTGCCTCGGAGTGGCCGCAGGCCGCGGCGACGTGGAGGAGGGACCTCTCGTCCTCGTTCCGCAGAGCTCCAGCTCTCCGGAGGTCTTCCTCGGGCATGGCGGTGAAGGCCCAGGCGTCGCCGCTCTCGGCGGCGCGGAAGAGGTCCTCTGGCGTTGGCTTGTCGATCAGCATCTGCGTCGCCATTAGGGTTTTGGACTCCGGGGGGAGAAGATCAGTAGCAAAGACGAGTTCCGACAAAAAGCAAAAGACGAGTTCCGACAAAAAGCAAAAGACGAGCTCCGGTTTTGGACTTCAGCTCGGCTCTACCCGATAATAATTCAGGAAATGATTTGCAATAGGAAAATTTTACTGTAGACATTCTACTTGTTTTAATTTTTTGCTGTTTAAAATAAAATTTAATTATATAATTAATTAATCTATAATATAATCTACTATGTATTAAGGTTTCATCCTAATTTGAATTATATTCACTATTAATTTTTAATCTAAAATTTAACTGTTAGAATTTAACAAAATATGTTGAATGTTAAGACCTTTAAATCAAGAATCAATAGTTGTTTAATTTAAATGAAAATTTTACTATGTATTTATGTATATCTAATAAGTATATCTAGACAGTTATTTCTTCTTCCTTATGTCTTTATGAAAAATAAAAAATTACCAACATACTCCTTATATGTAGGCACCTACATAAAAAATGTCCCCATAATAATTTTGGGAAACTGCATGTGTTGGTGCCTACAGGAAAAACTGTAGGCACTTAAATCCCATCCGTTGATTTATTTCAACGGATAAGATTAAAGTTAAAAGTTGATTTTTCCTGTGTCGGGAAACCCTATTGCACAAAACGAGCCGTCTCCACCTCCATCTCCTGCTTACAACGAAATCTACCCTTCTCCGCCGTCTCCTGCTTACAACGCTCCGCCGTGTCCTGCTTACAACGCTCCGCCGTCTCCACCTCCATCTCCAGCTTCCGTCCAAGCTTCCGTCTCCTTCCCGATCCGCCGTCTCCACCTCGAGGTCGTACAACAGGAATGGAGTGGACACATCTCGGCTCTTCGTTTAAGACGACACGAAAGCTGCCCATTCGCCGACTAGGAGTCGCTAACGAAAGCTGCTCTTCTCCTCCTAATCCACTGGTATGATTTCGTTTAAAAGGATGCCCAATGCAGTGTATGTGGTCTCTTCCTCAGTGAAGATTTTTATTTTCTATAGTAGTGTATGATGCCTAAAATTTTTTCTATTTTATTTTCTGGAATTTTTTGCAGTGAAGATTAATGACAAGTATGGTGGATTGGCAGTCTGTTGCTATTTTTTAAGTTTCCCCTATGTTTGAACTAAAATGTGGAATTATTTTCTTTGTTATGCACTGACCATGAATTTTTTTTATGGGATTTTTATATATGTAGGATTTTATAGATGTCGATGAAGACTTTGGTAGCGAGTATGGGAATATTTCTATAAATGTTGACAAAGATGATAATGTTTGTGTAGACCTTGATTTAGATGAGGAAGAGTTGGAGGAGCAAAATACACCACAATGCACTTCTGAAGTACCTATTCAGCCTTATATGGGTATGGAATTTAATTCAGAGAATGAAGTATATCTGTACTATAATGCATATGCTAGAATAAAAGGATTTTCCATCAGGAGAAGCTGGTTTAGGAATTCAAAAAACACTGGGCAGATGATAGCAAGGAATTTTGTTTGTTTCAAACAAGGTGAAAAAGATTTAAAAGATAAACGATACTGGGGAAAGAAATTAATAGGCGGAGATGTCTTCGTGAGGGTTGCCAGCTAGACTCTATGTTGTCCAAAGAGATAAAGGACTATGGATTGTGGATAAATTTGTTGAAGAGCACAATCATGTTTTTACCACACTTAGTAAGGTATCGAAGCTTTGATCTCACAACAAGTTATCTTCAGTAGCTAAAGGATTAGCTGA
>JAMKQA010249859.1:0-35379 GCA_024699735.1 Posidonia australis | reverse complement strand
TCCCCCCCCCCCCCCCTCTCCCTTCTTTCCCATCTTTTTCTCTCCACTCGCCCATCCACTTCATTCTCCCCACCTCCCCCGTTCTCTTTCCGCCGGCAAGGATGTACGATGGTGTGCGGTGATGCGTGGAGCTCCGGTGAGACGTCCCTGAGGTCGTGGAGTGGTTGTGGATGTGCAGGGTCGCCGGGGTTGGCCAGAGATCGAATTGGATCATCGTAGCGTGTTTTGCAGGTACGCACCTCCAACCAATGTATAAAAAGCATGAAAATGGTAGAAATTGATAGGAATGCATGAAATCTAGGTAAATTTATATTCCTAGAATTTATTGTGATTTTATGTGAATTTATTGTGGTATTTATGATGGTGGTTGTGATTTGGGTCCTTTTAACCCTTTTGTCTTTGCGAATTTATATCTTGATGCATGATGAATGAATTTTGGTTTTGTTGGTTGGGATTTAAGGTAGACTTGAGGGTCTACATCTTATGTTTCATGTGAGATTTTTGGTATTTGTTTTGAGGGTCCGATCAGAGGTCCCACCTTGGGCGATTTTCAAATATGTAACTTCACGCCTTTTTCTGGTTTCGCAGAAAACGACATACTGAACCATTTCAGTATGCCGTTTTTCTATCAGTTTAGGTCCTCTAGTTGAACTTCAGTCGTTCGATTTTGGACGGTCGACCGGATCAAGAGATTTTGATCGATCAAACCATTTTCGGTATACCAATTCGACCGTTGACCTGATTCGGTCGACCAATCCAAATCGGTCTATCGAACCAATGGTTTTCGACATTCCGAACTTGTTTTTCGGCATGCCGAATCAGGGCTCAAATGCTTTTATAAAAATGTGATTTTCCAAGGGTTTTCCAAATTGGTTTGTATTGTCCCTTTGAGAAAGGATTGTGGGTCGTCAGTGGTGATTCCCTGGGACACCTAATGTGCTATTTTGTCGAAGTTTTGAAAGAATTTCTAAAGTTATAAATAGTTTTGAAAATGGTTTCAAAGAAATGGATGGCCCATTTTGGAAAATGCTTTTCTTGATTTTTTGTATACGGGTCGAGACATTGTGGGAACATGTCGTCGGGACCAGGGAATGTGACGACATTCTCGGGTGATCGGGCGCGTCTCCCTGGTCGAGGTCAGGGGCTGAGATACCTAAGGCTGAGTAACGTCGGGTCTTGAAAGTATGAAACTCCCTGACTGTCGTCTCAATGCTAGGGTTGTGGTCTGCGGGTTGAGGTGTCTTATGGCATGACAAGGAGGTATGATACTCCTGCTATCGCTGTGAGCACTAAGGCTTGAGTGTTGTCGGGTGTGGAGGTATGACACTCTCTCCTGAGCATTGTGTGGAGGACGTCGTGAGGAGGCGTACCCTGTGGTGACCAGTGCGGGTGGGACACGTGCCCCGTAGCTGGTAGTGTCTTGAGAGACAGGACTGCCTTCTCAAATAGGGGTTGGCTTTGTGAGGGTTTTCTAGGTGGGAGAATCGCGAGACGGTGATCGCTCCTGCACAAGGTGGCTTCACCGTGGCAGTGCAGATGTTGTGGTCGTTCCTTTGTGGACTGCTTGTGGCCAGAGTTTGGTTGCCTGGCACTGGGTTTCCTGACTCACTATGTGTGGTTTTGGCCATTGAAGGCCTTGTTCGTGGTTTGGGCTGATAGAGCTTCGGTTGTTGTTTTGGTTGGTGTGAGCTTAGTCTTGTGATATTTTAGAAAAAAATGATTGCGAAATGAATTTAAAAGGAAAATTAATATAGTTTTGTTTTCCCCTATTTTGTAGGGTGCGTGCTGGGTGACTTTTGTCACTCACGCTTTCCTCGTGTTTTGGGTTGCAAGTGCAGGCATGCAGAGGGTTTAGCATAATGCATATAGTTTGGAGTCTCGTCGCACACACATGTTCTTGGTAGTTGATATACTCTGTTTAGTTTTAATTTTCTATAATTTAATTTGTTTAAAATTATTATGGGAAATTTGTGACGTGACAATAAAGTTTTGATATAAATCAAATGTAATATCGATAAATTTGTCATAGAATATGTTTAAGTATGAAATCAAACATAATATTGATCTAATTATGAGATCAAATATGATTTACTTGGATTACTGTCAAAATAAATCAAATATAATGTTGATATATATTTGGTTTATGATATCATACTCTATTCCCTATCTCATGTCAAAAGAAATGCATTTGAGTGCAGAAACGAATAATACATATGGTGTAAGATTGGTTGCACAACTCAATCAATTAGCTTGAAGGTTGAGTAGAAAAGAATCAAGCTCAAACAGGTATTGTATCATAGACAATCAGCTTAGGAACACCTAGGTGATTGACCAGCAGAGTTATGTCATGGCATCTACAGTGAACGACACATATATGTGTGGAATTGGCTGCTTGGCTTGGTTCGAGACCGATCAACGCAAAATACCCAAATACTAGGGTTGAATGAGAGTCAAGTATAATCACACATGATTTTCATGTATATTTGAATATAATGTGAAAAAAGTGTATGTAATCACGTGTCAAATGTATAAATTTGTATTATTGAATATAGTGTCGAATAATATATTGTACGATATTGCATATAGGGGTAATGTGAAGTGCATGAATTTTGTGTCGTGCATATAGGTGTGTTTTACCGAATGTAGTGTCAAATAATACATGATATGATATTACATATAAAGACAACATGAAAGAGATAATTTATTTGTCGGACGTATAGATTTGTATTATTGAATATAGTGTCAAACAATACATATTTTGATATTGCATATAATGATAACATAGAATGTATATGATTCAAACATTGCATTATTAGTAATCTATATAAGATTTAAACATATACGTTGTCCTATAATGGGATCATCTTGAAAGTAAAAGGAAATACCTTATTTGTTAAGAGCTGTTCTCCTTGATCTTCCACATAAGTGTGGGTAGACGTGCGTAATGGTTGGACATTTGAAAATTTACTTTGGCAACTTTTGCTCTCTTTCTCTCTTTGTTTAAGAGATTTTTTGGATATATTTATTTTATCGTAGATTTCTGTATATCTCAGAGATCTTTGTTTGTTTAGATTGTCGACTGTCGATCCTTCTCAACGAAGGAGAGAAGTTTTTGTTAATTAGAAGACTGTTCTTCTTAAATTTAAATATGAATATTTAAATTTAAAATATTTAATAATAATAATATGTTATTAATATTTTATTTACTTTAAAATAATTCTATCTTATATGCATGTAGTAAAATTTATTCACGCACCATTTATCAAATAGCTAGATCAACGGTCTCTTTTCATGGAGCGAGTCCAAGTATGAGGAGCTACTCTATCCTTCATGGTCCTAACTGGACTCGAAATTTTTCGATGCCAATGGTCCCACACATGATGGACTCCTCGGTCCTACTCCATCCTTCTTCTCCGGGCCACAAACACCGCGCTATGTCTCGACAAGAGCTCCGGATAGAGCTACGTGTTCTTCGCTCTTCTCTCTCTCCTTCCCTGTTGCTGGGGTGGGATGGCCACCACCACCGGCATCTCCCGCCTCGCCAGCGGTAGCATCAGCTGCGGCACTCGGCAGCATCAAAGAACGGACCATCCACGACCAGCTCTTCTCGCCAGTCGACCTTCCTTCCCAAAACCCACTACTTCCATCCGAATCGCTACCTCCACTTCTTCTAATTGTAGAGTCAGACACCGGCACCGTGTTTCCTTTCGGGCTGCCGGGACGCAGTCGAGTAGCGTTGCTGCTGCCACTGCAGGGCAAGACCGGCTCTTGAAGGTAATGAATGCAATTTGGTTGTTTGTTTGCGTGTGTGTACTTTCTTTTGTTGGTTGCTGTTGTGATGTTTGTTGCGTTTAGTGGGATGTGTTCTTGGATTGTTAAAGATTTGATTTTTCTTTCTTTCTTTTTTCAGGTTCCAATATCAAACATCAGGAACTTTTGCATTATTGCGCACATTGACCATGGGAAGTCGACGTTAGCGGATAAGCTGTTGCAGTTATCCGGTACCGTGCAAATTAGGGAGATGAAGGAGCAATTTCTTGACAATATGGATTTGGAAAGAGAGAGAGGTATCACGATTAAATTGCAGGTAAACTCGGCTTATATACTTACTTAAGAGAAGGGATACTGTAAGTTCTTTAGTATCAGGTGGCGAGCTGGATGAATACCTTAGAGAAACCTTGAAGACCTTAATTAATGTGAAAAATTTGAGAATTTATAGTTTCAATTTTCTTTATTTGGGGAATATCCATCAAAATCTGATATAACCTAAGCTGGTTGGATAAAATGATTACTTTGTTTCTCATTTCTTGTAATTGCCTAACTTGACATTCATGAAGTCTCCAAGGAACCTCAAACTGGATTTGAATGGATTGGTTTTATTCCATGAATGTGCCACAAAATTTGCTAGGACAACAGTTCTATTATATCATCAACATATATCCATTCATGTCATTAATTCTTGGAATTTGTTGCAGGCTGCTCGAATGCGTTATATGCTTGACAATGAACCGTATTGCCTGAACTTGATCGATACACCTGGACACGTTGACTTCTCATATGAGGTAAAAAAACCAAGATTTAGTGGCCTATTAGACCTTCTCACACACTAAAACATGATTCACATTAACTTGATTAAAGGCACCATTACCTTTGGCACTAATGAAAATATCACATTTTACCAAATGGAAAACCATAAACTGTCACTGTGTCAACATTCTCATCCTAAAGATCTTTTGCACTCCTCACGTTCATTTCCTTCTAAGAGGCCTCCAGGATTGCAGATTTTGGAGGTTTTTGGGTGCTTTCTCAATAGTTCTACTCAAAATCTACCACTTTCTGCCTTTTTGGTTTGTGGGAACCCATAGATTTCAGGAAAAATATCCAAACAGACAATGTATCACATGACTTTCGAATTACACTAAACCTGTGAAAAGCCCTGATTCAAGGTGATTGCATTTTCTCTCTCTCTTTAGCTCTTCTCTTTCCTCCCACTCCTAGAAATTATACTTTAGAAAGTAACTTCACCTTGACTTGTTTGAGGTAAAAATGCATAAAATTTGCAATGTGGATCTCTGATAAATTTCTGGAAATAAATGAAAGGCACATAACTTATAAACACAAGGTTTATATAATTTTAGAATATTTTGGTTTGAAAGTACAAGATTCTGAATAATACCATAGAGCCCAAACATCTCTGTAATGTTCTTTACCATATAATGGCAATATCTGAATTTCAACTCCAAAAATGTGTAACCTAACACAGAATGTAACTATTCATGGCCATTGCCTTCTATCCTTCCAAAATGAGAAGAATGTTGGAATTTAGTGAAGACATCAGCAGAAATATGTAAATACATGGAAGTCTACTCAAAACCTAAAACTTAACTCGAAATTTTAGAATAATTATATGTAATAAATTACAATAAACATTCAATAATATTTAGATTGACCATAGCAAGACGTATACATTAGTAATAGCTAACTATCATATGTTTTAACAAATTAAAAATGTTAAAAATATAAACAGCAAAGAAGAATGTAATTGGCAAATTCTTGTGACAACCTTATGAAACATTTATTTAATACCTGAAATTGTGTCGTGGAAAGTGACGAGGGAGAAAAAAGATTTATTGCATCGGGGTATGTAGTTACGTATATATAAGGTTTCTTAGATAAATGGATATCCAATAATCTATATAACTATGATGAGCTTAACTACATAACATGACATAACCTGACTTTTCTAACACATCCCCTCAAGTTGGAGCATATATATTTATATGTGCTAGTTGGGTACACAAAGAAGCAAAAATCCCTACACTCAATTCCTTTATGAAAATATCAGTTAACTGCTTTGACGATACATCTGCAAAGGACGAGACACCTCTTTATCTGCAATGGTATCCTGAAGATCACCTTTGGTAGGGAGGTTAACAATAGATGGAAGAGCACATTCAACATTAAATGTAGCACTATCAGGTCATTCCTTGGACTCAAAGAATATGACATCAGCAGATACAAAATATTATTTTGTTGGATGATGAAAACATCGGTAACCTCTTTGAGTGCGAGAGTCACTAACAAACATACACTTGATGAACCTGAGAGACAATTTATCAAGTTCAGGAAGATATTCTAAATAAAAACAAGACACCTAAAAACCCTCAGTGGTAAAGAAAATGACTCTGTGTTTGGCCAAAGACATCGAATAAGGATCTTACCTTGTAATGGAATAGAAGACATCCTATTGATGAGATATGTGGTAGCAAGGACAATAACAGACCAAAGGAACATTGGAACATTCATATGTAATGTGATAGTGTATGTGATATCTAGAATATGCCTGTGTTTGTGTTCAATAACTTCATTTTGTTGAGAAGTGTGAGAACAAGTAGTTTAATGTATAATTCTTAGAGATGCACAATAAGATTGAACACTGGATTGAATAAATTGAAGAGCATTATCTGTGTACAAGTTTTTTGGTGTAATATCAAATTGGTTCTTTACTTCTTTATTTCTGTAATAAAGGTTTTGAGTACATCAAACATATGACTACGATCCTTAAGTAGATATACCTAAGACACTCGTGATAAATCATAAATGAAAATAATATAATAATGATGACTCAATACAGACAGAACTCTAGTTAGACCCCAGATGTCATAATAAACTAACTCAAATAAATTTTGACTTGACATAAGACGTAACTACCTAAAGGAAGCAAGATGGTGTTTGCTTGATTGACACGACTTACGATTAAAAGGAGAGATAGAAACCCAAGGCAAGGCTTGCTGTAACTTTTGATGTAATGGATGAACTAATCGGTAGTGTCATAAGGCAGAAGACTCAGAGACAGACACCACAAATGTCAATCCTCGTGGTATATCATCACGGACCAGAAGGTACACGTCATTGCCTTGTTTACGGGCCAAATCAATCCTCCTCTTCGTCTATAAATTTTGAAAAGGGTAGTGAAATGAGAAAAAGGTCACATAACAAAGTAATTATTTTGTAATGACATTAATAGAAAGAAGATTAACAGGAAAATCAGGTATATATAGGACTTTGTTAAGTGAAAGCTGAGGAGAGGGCTGCACAACTCCTTCTCTAGTGACAGGACAAGAATGAGCATTAGCAATCAACACAGAATGGATATCAGAGAGTTTAGACAAACATATAAAAAGGTTTTTTGTACTTAATTTATGAGAGGAGGTACCTGAATCAATGATTCAGGAGAGATTCCTGAATGCGAGGAGGGTATTAGTACCTATGGAAGGAGTATAGGAGGCAGTGGCTACAGAGTCAGTGACTTTTAGTTATAGGAGTCGTTCATATTCAGCCTGAGAACTGATAACTGTTTGCTCTTCGTTGATGGAACAGGTGGGTATAGACTCTGTAGTAACATTGGCTGTTAAGGGTCGGTTAATCAAATCCCAACATCTGTTAACTTGATGACCTGTTCGTTCATAGTGAGTGCAACGACGACGTCCTCCATTGTCTGTACGGTCACGACCATCTCTGTGGGAGCCATCACATCCTTGACTATGTGTAGTTGTCATGGTTGATTGATTGGACACTGGCGAAGGCATAACTGTGGAAATTCGTAAGATTCTGGCAAAGGTAGATTGTAAATCATGTACACTATCAGCTTTTAAGATTTGTCTCCTGATTTGAGAGCTGTGAGAGTTGAGATCTGGATTCAAACTGAAGAGATAGATCCTCACAGTTAGCTCTTCATAGTATTGTTTCATCTAAGTAACATTACCAGTCAAAGGTTGGTAGATCTCAAGTTCATCAAGTAAGGACCGTAGAAGTGTAAAATGTTCATGAACTGAATGATCACATTGTCATAAGGTGAGCAACTACTCGTATACTTTGAATACTTTGGATATGTTTTTCTTGTGACCATACGTAAGACGTAACATATCCTAGATCTTCTTTACTAGTTGCAACATCATGACACCTCTTGCAACTGAAGACTCCATACTATTTACCAACCAAAATATTATAACTACATAATCCGCATACTAGTCATCAGGAGGAGGATTGTAAGGTGACTCATCTTATGATGGGTTGTAATAGATGTCTCGAACCTTCACGCTCAGAGAAGATAATTCTTGTCGTTTAACTTTTCAGAGGTTCCATTGAGATTCTTCACTAAAGATTCACGCACTGTCATGGAGATAAGTAGGAGACACGGTCTGATTTTGTCACAGCAACGCCACAAATAGATCAGACCACACCAGATCAGGAATCACAGCAGAAAACACCCCAAACACGATCTGGTCACGTCAGATCAGACAACACAAGGACACAGACACACCCTAGATGTGCCCACACAGCATATAGCATGCATAGAATGGATACAGCAGCCTAGAAACACATACTCAACCGACGGCTCAGGCTACGGGAGCTGTCAGAGGAAAAAGGAAGGACTGACGGCTTGAAAGGAGACGCCCGGAGTGAGAGAAGAGGCTGACCGGCGACTGGACTGCTACTGCAGTTGGGGACGGTGCCGGTTGTTGCTACTGCAGGAAGAGGAAGGACCGCTGGTGGAAAAAAGGACCAGCGGCACCAGTGGCTTGAGAGGAGGGTCCGGAGAAGAGAGGAGCCGCTGGAGAGGAATAAAGGGGCCGGTGGCTGTGGTGAGAGGCGACGGCCCGCCGGAGAAGAAGAAGGGGCCAGTGGCTGCCAAGGGTTTAAACGTTGGCTATGGTACCATGTGGAAAATGATGAGGGAGAAAAAAGATCTATTGCATTGGAATATGTAGTTACATATATATAGGGTCTCTCAGATAAGTGGATATCTAATAACCCATATAACTAAGATGAGCTTAACTACATAACATAACATAATGTGACTCCTCAAACATTCAAACATGTGTCAAAACTCCTAATTTCCAATGTATATCACAGATGTTTGCCAGTGTCCACCTATGTTCGGAGCTATGCTTAGTGGTGTTAGTAAAGTCTCATGAGGTGGTACTAGGGGTCAAGTATAATAAGCCAATATGTTAACATTGACGGGGATCATGTATCCCTGTGCAAATTGATAAGCATCTATTTTTCTTCCCATGGGAGGTCTGCTGATGCATAGCTTCGAAGTTACCGGTGAATCAAGTCTACTATATGGTCCAGCTAGATGTCCAAAGATATTCTCATTCACTCGTGGAGTTTGTTTGCTTGATTGAACTTTTCATGTCTTAGGCTCTTTAATTGCATTAGATGCTAGATCATTTGTTCAATGATCCAATTCTCACATATTTGCAAGGTCTTTTCAGTATGTGACCAAAAGTCTATACAATATACAGTGTGTACAAACAAATTCTAATGACAATGAAGCAGCTGCACAAATAAAATTGTGGTCTCACTATGCCCTAATTAGTTCGGAAACATTTGAGGGAAAAAACCACAATCATAATCCTGAAGCTTCATCCAAGGATTGAACAGAGCCTTTTTGACCATTACTTAATGGCGAAAGAAAGTTGGTTGAGTGATGAGCCTCCTATGAATTTCTAGAAGACTAAGTAGTGCTGAAGAGACCAATCATTCATGGACCTTTAAAAATTATTTCCACTGAAAAAAGGAGGTGAAAAGCGAAGAATGTGAATTATTTGAAGAAGTACGATGTACCTCCATTTGGATGAATTATATACTCAAAAATGAAATTTCAAAAGAATCAAGAATCAATTTAAACCTCTTTCTTTGCTTCATGCATCTTCTTTATTTTTTATGCTTTATTTTACAAGAGATAAATATGCCTTAGTCCACAGTCCACTACAGTCTACAGCTTACATTTTATTCTAGTAACGTAATGATTATGATCTGTTTTTGATATCTCAATATTGATATGTTGGTATTTGGTAGATGTAGTCTTGACTTTCTTCTGTAACATTTTCATCTAATAAGCAACTTGTTGTGCACAAGTATTTCAACATAATCAGATACTTAAAAACTACCATGTATCAGGTTCTAAATTTCTAATAGCATTTTTGTCTGGATTCTGTTTTGATAAGTTTTATTTTGACATTTAAATATCAAAAGCATGCTCAATTTCATGATTTATGTTTATGCTTGATACTAGGTTTCTCGTTCTCTTGCGGCTTGTGAGGGTGCTCTTCTTGTTGTAGATGCTTCTCAGGTACAGTGTTGTCCTACATCAGCCCGGTCATTGTTATAAATATTTAAATTTGCCTTGGTGCTGTTGACTACAAATTTATGATGGTTACAGTGATCCATGTAATTATGGCATTGTCTTATTTCTGTCCATTTCAGGAATTCTGAATTTTAGATTCTAAGTTGATGTAGTACTCATCATCTATGCTGTTATAATGATGCAGGGAGTTGAAGCTCAGACATTAGCTAATGTTTACTTAGCATTGGAAAACAATCTTGAGATAATTCCTGTAAGTGTGTTCTATCTTGTTTTGTGTGTGCTTTTTTATGAGCCTTATCTGCTTGATAACATGTGGGAATTTGGTTAAATTCTACTTTTGGTCTATAAATCTCACCTCAATTTTCTGCAAGGGTATCATTTTCTACTTTATAACTTCTACATATATTTCCTATCATTAATGAATCAATTTTCACTTGATTGATTGAGGAAGTTTTGGATCTATTAAGGTAATATCATTTATTACATCAATTCTTGGTATGTTAGAACTTAAAGCACATGGTGCAGAAAAATAAGAGGAATATTACCCCAAGTTATGGAGCTAGTTTAATGTCCAATATGATAAAGTATGTTCAGGTCAAGTCACCATTAAAAGTTTTCGCATGTCTGACCTTGTTGGATAAAATTCAGCAACACCCCACAAAAATACCATATTTCAAGTTAATCTAGAGTTCTCCTACTTGTTTGTCTTATCAGAGTCAAAGGTTATTCAGATTTTATTAAGTCCTTTAAAAGCTTGACCAAATTAGCTGAAGTTACCAAGTTGATCTCAGGAGTTGGTATTTACATATATAATTACTTGTGCTTCTGCGTAAACTCTTTGCATCATTGGTAGGGTCCGAGTGGAGTCTAGATGAGGATCACTTGGCATCACAGGGTTCTAGAGATTTTTAGTATGACTTATTGAGGTCACCGCTGCTCTCATTGGTATAATGCTTGGTCTTGTAAAGCACCTAGTCGCGTCTTTAACCCAAGCATACAGACCCGGTACAGAATGAACCCCTGACTGGCCCATAGTCACTTAAAGGAAAGTGCTTAAGCTAAAGCTAGTATGGTAGTTGGTGGTCTTACGCCTTTTGATATTCTAAGTAACTCGAGAACTAACTAGGGATATCACTGTTTTCATTTCCTCTTGACAAGTTATTCTTAATGCTTCATCTTAACTTCGTGTCTCGTGAGGTCATTTGAGTTCAGGAAAAAGAGGCCAGCAGTCTGGGCAAGCACCTTTTAACTATGTTGGGTAAATTATTGATGGTTTTGTTCTCTATAGATCCTGAATCTTCCTTTTCTTATGCATGTCAAAGACCTTTTTATACTATCCTTATTTCCTTATCTAGTTAGTCAAATTCTTTTGACTGAATCTGGTTACGTATTTTATTCCTTCATTTCATTTTTTGTATGTTATCTCATTTTATATATAATCTGAGCTTGCTTGTTAAAGGAACAAGTTCTGAAAGCTATCCTTTTCTGTAGGTTTTGAATAAGATTGACCTGCCAGGTGCTGAACCAAGCCGTGTTGCTCAAGAAATAGAAGAGGTGAGTCTAAATCATTGTTTGACTATCTAAAAATGCGTTTTCAACTTTGGTTTCTTAGGCTACTCTCGGTTAACTTGAGTAAAATATCATTTAGTTCTCCTCCTTTGGCTTATGGACATCCATTTCTTTGTAAATCTCAATTACGAGTAGAATGAAAAATTCTATGTTTTGTTTTTTTTCTCTGGCAGATTATTGGTCTAGACTGTAGTGATGCAATTCACTGTTCAGCAAAGGTAAACTCACAGTCAATTTGAATTTTTTAACAGGACTTATGAGTAATTTTCCTGCAGAAAAATTTGCATGGAAAATGTTGATAATTCTCCTTTTCAGGAAGGAATAGGCATACCTGAAATACTAAATTCTATCGTGAAAAAAATTCCCCCTCCTCAGGAAACTGCTGACAAACCACTTAGGGCCCTTATATTTGATAGGTACTCTTTCTGTTGATGTTGGCATATGAAACCTACGTTGTATCACTGATATACCATCTCACATACGGATATGTTTCTATTATCCATTAATTGTTGTTGCCATAAAACCAATGCACGTCACTTGTTTGTTTTTCAAATTTCTGTTCACATTTTCTAGTGTAATGAAAGCATTGGTTGTATTTCATGTGATTGCATTTCTTGTGCAACAAACTACAACTTCCCAGTTTTCTTCACCAAAAAAATGTTTCCTGGCAGTCACAGTCACGTTGACTTTATATACTAAGGGAGACATCAAAAGGCTATCAATAAACGGAAATTCCTTTTCTTTATTTTTGTTTAGGCACTTATCCTAAATATTCTTCTCTTTGTCAATTTTACATGAATCATGATGTCTCAAAATACAAAGGATATATGCGTCAAGTCCTCGATCTTGCTGTATCAAGATCTCCACCTTTTCTTTTAGTTCTTCCTAAGATTGGCTACATTAGAAAATTTTAACTTGAGGAGAAACAAGTATGATTTCATTCTCCCTCTCTTGTACAAGTGAGTTAAGTTGAGAGATGACACAGCTACCTGTAAATCAGCGCACCACTTGATAAATTCATGTGTAAGTCAGAACATCATTATATTAAGTGTACTTCGAGAGAACTTATGGTCTACCAGCTTTTTAGAATCTTGCACGATCATTTATGAGTCACTTATAAAATTTATTGCAGTTGTTAACAAAAAACAGCTGGCCTGACCAGGTGGTAACATTGATATTCACCTATGGTGAACAGAGCCCAGTTCACAAATCTCGAAGTTACCAAAATGAATTTGAATTCTTAAGCATTCTTAATCATGCACATTTGTGATTGTCAGACGTTAACCTGTTTTATATTATTGAAAGCTTAGTCATTGTGCATGAATACACTCAATAGTCACATGTGTTTGCATTAATGCATGTATACTCTTTGTTATGATATTTG
Source organism: Posidonia australis (assembly GCA_024699735.1). NCBI lineage: Eukaryota > Viridiplantae > Streptophyta > Magnoliopsida > Alismatales > Posidoniaceae > Posidonia > Posidonia australis. The sequence goes on along the minus strand of JAMKQA010249859.1, from coordinate 22,270 downwards.
TTCTTGCATGACTTGCATCTTGAAACAGCTTTAGTTGTGAATTTGCCAATCTTTTTTGGGTATATTCGGTACATAGGTCTGGAAAATATGAAGGATATCCATTTGAAGGTGCATTAACTGTTTGATTAATGTTGTTTGAGGGGTTATTTGACTAATAAGAAAGAGAATGTATACAGCAATATGAACATTATTGATCACATGTCCACAAAAAGCTTTAAAGGTATTTGACATCAATTATGGTATGCCGTATGGAATATATTATGAACTATTCTTATTTATAAATTCACGACAATGTTCTATTCTTGATTTATTTTATTTCTAATTTATGTCTGCTGAGGAATTGGCTGTTCTAATTATTGTTCTACTTTTGCAGCTATTACGATCCATATAGAGGTGTTATTGTGTATTTTCGAGTTATTGACGGAACCATAAAGAAAGGAGACAAGATATATTTCATGGCTAGTGGGAAGGTGAATTTGGATGTCATATTTGGTTTTATTGTTGGATTTACACAAACTTGGTTTTTTTCACATTAATGCCTGTTAGCAATATGTTATTAGAGTTATGGTTATCTCTTACATGGGTATATGTTATATAGATATCCGTATAAAGGATAAATCCTATATATATATGTAACAACAATGATTATCAATAATATGAATCATTCTTTCCCTAATACCAACATGGTATTAGAGCCCAGGAATACTTAGACGTAGCCGTCACCTACTTGCCTTCTCTCCCCACCACAGTCATCGTTGGTCAGTAGCAGAACTGACCACAACATTCGTCGGTTTCGGTCCAGCAGCACTCCTTCCACACATCCGCCACTACCCTAGCCACCTCCAACTCGTTGGTTTCACTTTGGCAACATCTCTTAGGGGTTTCACTTGGCCTAGGAGTTTCTCCTGTGGCAACCGCCGACTTGTGCAGCTGAGGCATTGGTTGTTATGATATGATATAGGCTATTTTTTCTTCCTATTCCATGCTTTTGCCTCTAGGGTTGTTCATGTGCTCTAGTTGTGTCCTAATCAACATAACTTGGCCTTAGAAACAGGTTTTTACTGCTGCTTTGTGTTGTTTTCAAGATTACAGTAGTATACATGCATTTTTTTGACTCCTTTTTTGGCAAAATTAGACTGTAACTCTTATTATTATGGCTACTTCTCGTGAGACATTGTTGAAAAATCTCTCTGGGACATCCATAAAGTTGAATGACAAGAATTTTCTTCTTTGGTCACAGGCGTTCAAGATTTTCTTAAGCTTACATCGGAAGATCCGTCATCTTATTGATGATTCCCTTTGTGCAAAAGTTGCCACATGTGAAAATTGACTTGCACTTGACTGTGTTATAATATCATGGGATGTGAGTAGTGTGGATGACGATATTTCCAGAGGTGTGGTGATGATGTTACGACCAACTAGGAAGATTTGGTAGACTGTACATAGTACTTATGGACAGGGAAAAAATATTATTCAGATCTATGAGATATATAAGTAGTTTTTTACTCACCGTCAAGGGAAGCATTTTATTTAGGAGTTTTATAGTTCTCTTCGGTCTTTATTGGATGAGTTAGAAATCTACCAATCCTTTGTAGTGGACATCTTAAAGATGCAACAGTATAAAGAGGAGTTAACTATAGTTAATTTCTTGGTGAGGCTCAATCCTACATTGGTGTCTCAAATTTATGGTCTAATTCTTGGTGTAGAAACTCTTTCATATGTTTTGTCCACCTTCTCTCGAACCCTACAGATTTAGACTGCTACTCCAGCTCTCGTTCCTGATCAGTTGGTGTTAGTTACTTCTACCAGAGGATGTGGTTGTGATAGTCGTGGTCGTTGTAGATCGTCAGTAGGAAGATGTGAGGCTCGTCGGTGTGATCACTGTGGTTGTTCTAATCATTCATTAGATCGCTACTGGAGTAAGTTTGGCAGACCTCCTTGGACTAGACATGTGATAGAGACTTTTTCTGATGTTTCATTCACTCAGACAGTGATCATGTCCTAGGCTCATTATGAAAGGTTGTTTCAATTCCAAGATAATCAACCCACTGCTACTACCACCTATGCATCCTCAGGTATGACTGTCTTGTTAGTTTTTTGTTAGAGTTATAGCTTTATGTCTTTTTTGGTTTATTGGGTAATTGGATATCTATTTAGTTGGGAATCCTATAAATATGTAACTCCTTCTATCAAATGAGTAGATCTCTCTTTTCATCTCTAATTTCAACATGGTATCAGTGCACAAGCCTAAACCCTAGCCTCCACCTGCATCCCCAACCACCTCGTCGGAAACTAGAGCCGCCACCGCAGGAAACTGCCGCCGTCGCCGCCGAATCTCGCTGGAATCCCTGTTTTCAGCCACTGCCGGTCAGTCCAGGCCTCCTCCAGCCTTCTCGTCGCCTCCTCTTCCACCTCCAGGCCGTTCCGCCTTTACAGTAGCCACCGAAGGCCAGTCCGGTCGCTGTCGGCGGGGTTCTGGGGGCCCCAACCTCGTCGGAGTGGGCTGTTCAGCCCGTTTTCTCTCCTGTTTCTTCTCTAGGCCATGTGGTAGGCTTTTCCATAGTTGTTTGTCGTTGTTTGTGGTGGATACGTAATATCCACTAGTGGTTGAGCCTTCGGATTGCTTGGTTGTCTCCCCGGAAGGTAGTTGTGGTGCAGTTTTTTCACCGGTGATCATCAAAATAGGTCTTTTTCTTCTATTTCTTGAAATTTCAGACCTTATATATATTATTTTTTTCTTCATCATGGCCACACGTGAGAATCTCGTAAAGAACCTTAGTGGTACATCTGAGAAATTAAACGGTAAGAATTATTTATTATGGGTACAAAGTTTGGAAACCTTCATTATTACACATCGCAAACTAGGTCACCTCACCAAATCTCCTGCAGACAGTAAAGATTCCTCAAAGATTGGTTTGCTGATGATGCTGCCATCGTTTCTTGGATGGTTAATAGTATGGAGCCGTCTGTGGCTCAAGGAGTTATGATGTTGAGGTCAGTTAAGAAGATTTGGGATACTCTCCGTCTCACCTCTGGTCATGAGAAAAATATCTCTTAGGTTTTCAAGTTGTACGAGTAATTGTTCACTCTTCGTCAAGGAGATCGTTCTGTTCTAGATCACTTTACCCTTCTGCGATCTTTATTGGAGGAACTTAAGATTCATCAGCCTCTGACGACTGATATTACACAGATGAGACAGTACCGGGAGGAGCTTGCAGTGGTCATTTACCTTTTCAGTTTATCTCTCGACCTCAGCTCTCAGATCAGAGGTCAGATTCTAGGTGCAGATAGTATCCCAGACCTGTAGTCTACTTTTGCTAGAGTTTTACGCATATCCATAGCTACTCCATCGTCAGTTTCCGAGCAGTCTGCTATGACGACCACCAGGGGGAGAGGACGTGGTAATTTCCATGGTCATGGTCGTTCCTAGGCTGGAGGACGGTTTCAGTGTACCCATTGTGGTAGGACAGGACATCGCATTGAGCGATGCTGGGATTGGCATGGACGGCCTTCTTCTTCTGCATCTGCACATGTTACTACAGAGTCTACGCCAACTCAACCCACCAATGAGAAGCAGACAGTCACTATTTCACAGGTTGATTATGATCGGCTCTTACAGCTACAGGCCATTGATTCCACTGCTACTGCCTCCTATTCCACTTCCACAGGTATTAGTACTTTCCTGGCTTCCAGGAACTCCTCCAGGATAATTGATTCTGGTGCATCCTCCTACGTGTCAGGTATAAAAGATCTTTTCACTCGTCTTTCTTAGTTATTTGATATTAGGTCTGTAGCAATTGCTGATGGTAGGTCTTATTCAGTGTCTGACGAAGGGGTTGTGTAGGCCTTCTCCTAGATCTCCCTTGATAGAGTCTTATATGTATCTGACTTCCCTGTGAATTTGCTTTCTATCAGTGCCATTACCAAACAATTACGCTGTTCTGTAACCTTTTTCCCTTTCCACTGCATTTTTCAGGATTTGCGGACGGAGACGAGGATTGGTTTGGGCTGTGAGTATGGAAATGGCGTGTACCTGCTGATCAGTGACGAGATACCTCAAGGATTAGTTTCTGTTGCGTCTACCTCTGAGCCGTCTTCACTGTGGCACTATCGGCTAGGTCATCCTTCTCACAAGAAACTTCAGTAAGCCCTACCTTAGGTTACCATCTCTCAGTTTGAGTGTGAGTCGTGTCAGCTAGGAAAGCACCATCGTGCTTTCTTTCACCAGTTGCGTCTTGCATCCAATTCTACTTTATTTGAGTTAGTACATTGTGACATCTGGGGTCCTTCCAGAGTGTCGTTTGTGTTAAGTCATCGGTATTATATTACTTTTGTTAATGATTTTTCGCGAGTGTCATGGGTATATCTGTTGAAAGACTGGAGTCATATTTTTGATGTATTCAAAACCTTTGTTTCTGGAATAAAAAATCAATTTAGAATTATTATCAAATGTTTGCATTCTGATAATACTTTGGAATTTGTACAGAACAAGGTTGAATCTTATTGTGTATCTCTAGACGTTCGACATCAAACCACATTTGATAGGAGTGATTTGATCTACATCATCTCGCAGGCCGTCTGTGCCATAGATCTGTATTTTGTCTCTGCATTGGACTTCAATACCACGTTCTGCTTTTTGCTGCTTCAGGTGATAAGATTTCCTCCCACATATGTACAGAAACCACATATAGACTTTCTATCTCCTCTTTGTGCAGCACACTCTGAATCAGTATATGCCTCAATCTTCAAATAGGCACTCTTTCTATAAACGGAGCCTTTTTCTGGTGTACCTTTGACAAATGTAAGAACATGTAAGGCTCTATTCCAATGTATTCTTCTAGATTCATGCATGGATTGACTCAGTAAGTTGATTGCATACGAAATGTCTAGCCACATTACTGTCAAATATATAAGTTTCTCGAACAAATGCCTATACTAAATAGGATCCTTTGACAGTTTCGAAGTAGTGTCCCAGAAGGATGGTGTCTGTTTAATAGGAGTGTTATCTGACTTGCACCTTAAAAGTTTTGTCTCCTGAGAAAGTCAAGAACATATTTTCTCTGTGACAGTGTCATCTTTCCTTTTGCATAGGTAAACTCAATTTCGAGGAAATACCGTGGTTTTTCCATATCTTTAGTAACAAAGTGTATCCTAAGATGTTCCTTTATCTCTCTAATACCTACTGTATTATTGCTTGTCATTAATATGTCATCAACATAAATTGCTTGCGACACGTATCCATTGGTAGCCTTCCTATAGAATACAGAATGATCAACAATACATCTCTAGAGGCTATTGAATTTTTCAAACCAAGTTCTGGAGCTTTGTTTTAAACCATGAATCATTTTCTTCAACTTGCACACTTTATGCTTTTCCTGAGCAACATACCTTGGAGATTGTTCCATAAGTACAGAGTTGGTTAAATCATCGTACAAGAAGGCATTTTTCACATTTAGTTGGCGAAGTTCTTGCGAATTATTTATAGTAATAGATAATAATACTCTGATAGAGTTGAGGTGTGCGACAGGTGAGAACGTTTCTGCGTAGTTTATGTCATAAGTCTGAGTGAAGACCTGGGCAGCCAGTTTAGCTTTATATTTGTCAACTCTGTTATTTGCCTTGTACTTCATTGTATAAACTCATTTGTAGGTGACTAAGGTGGTGCTGACAGGGTGAGTCATCAACTTCCAAGTGCCATGTGTTGATAATATTACTATTTCATCATCCATAGTTGTCTTCCATTTAAGATTTTGTAGGACCTCTTAATAAGTTCTAGGAATAGACTTAGAGAAGATAGATAAGGCAAATGTACAGAAAATAGGATGAAGAGAATTGTAAGAAACAAAATTAGAAATTAAATAAGTAGTGGAAGAATGGATACCCTTATGGAGTGCAATTGAAAGATCAGAATTAGTTGGAGATAGATTTGCATTCACAGAGGAGTAGTGGCGAATCTAGGATTTTGTTTTAAGGTGGGGCACAATTATACAGATAACAAATTTTTAAAAATAAATATAATAAAATATTAAAATTTAAATATTATTAAAATATCATAACATGAATCATAGAGTTCCTTGATGTGGACGCATACACTGAATGCGTTTCATTATTGTCTTATTATCAATTTGATTGACTATATCACGCTCAATGTAAGCAATCAAACAATAATTCATGAAATCATTGAAATCATTTCCTATTCTGTTTTTTAAATGACTTTTGATAATATTTATTATAGAAAATATTCTCTCTACAGAAGTTGTTGTCACGGGTAATAACAATGTTAATTTTAATAATTGATATATTAAAATATATACATGATTTTGTTTCAACTTCATAAGTTTCTGAGTAAGGCCACTAATACCTTTAACAAACTTTAATTTTGGTACCTCACGAACATCTAAAATATATGTATTAAGTTAGTTTCCAAGCCTTTTAATAATTATATGAGAGAAATAAGAAGGATAAAGTTAAGCAAGTTGTACTAACTTTTCTTTATTGAAGGGAGTAAATTCATCATTTCGATCAAGACAAGTAATACATAGTAATAATTCTATATTCCTCTTATTGAGGGGGGATTTGTGTCATTAGAATCCAAAAGAAATCAAAGAAAAGGAAATTAGATTTCCTTTGAACATTTTTTAAGTAGTGTTTGTACCTTCGTTAGAAAAGGAAACGGTTTTTGTTTATTTCCAGAGTATAAAAGTCAAGAAGATTTTCATTTTCGCGGATATGCAGTAGAATTCTAACAGAAACACGTTTCCATTTGTTTCCAATGATAAGCACAAATACTAGAAATTTGGTCAAACGGAAAATAAATTCTATTGGTTTTTGTTTCCTTTGATTTCCTTTTGACTATTATTTTCCATTTTCTTTTGTTTCCAAGGCATAAACATATCTTGAAACGATTATTGAGCTCATTTATCAATAAATCAATCACTGTATTAAAAATTTCAACTCAAAATCTATGTATATTTGTTTTCTTTTCTTGACCTCGACGTGTTCTTCTTGGTTTTTGATAAATGTCATTCATACATTTGACTTCAATGTATTGTTTCTTACAAAATAACATAATTTCATCAAGAAAAGATTCCCATGTATTATAATCACTTCTTATAAAGTTAAGTTATAACTTGGATAGTTTAACTAATTTCATTACATTCATAATATCTTGGTCTTTTCTCTGTAGTGTCTCAGACAACTCATATGTTACTCTTAAGAGATTTTTCATTGAAAGTAGGAGAAATCATGGTTCTAAATGTCGATTTCGTGTCGGACTTCGATAAGTTGAAAAACAGATATGTGTCGGGAAAATATCGGTATGTCGGAATTATGTCGGTGGAAACACAGTAAAAAAAATTTACATTTGTTCAGAAAACTTCCATTTCGATATCATGTCGGAGTCGTATCAGTAAATTGAAAATAAGACACGTGTTGGTGAAATTTCGGTGACACGCGTAGACATTTGGTACCATGGGAGAAACACAAAATCAAATGACTGAATAATATTAACAAAGGTATTTGCTTACGCTCTAGTCTTTATTAGTTCACCATCAACTCTAGGAATTTTAAGAACTTCCACCATAGAAAATAACATAAGAGATAAATTAACTAAAGCATCATAATGAGATCCTCATCGTGTTTTACCAACTCTTTTCATGTCAAGTTCTTGATTTCTTCCATTATCACTTTTAATTTCTCCTAATTCAAGTTCTTTAGCAATTCTTTCAACTTCTTTTGCATTAAGAGAATCACGACGTTTGCAAGATCATCTGACACAATTCATTATAATGGAGACGGAATCAAAAAATGAAGCCATCTTTACATGATTTTTTGCAACTACTATAAGTGTCAATTGTAGTTGATGAGCAAAACAACGAATATAAAAAACACAAAGATTTTCTTTCATAATCAATATTTTTAATCCATTAAACTTCCTTTTCATATTACTAGCACCATTATTTTCTTGACCACGTAAACTATGAATGTTCAAACTAAATCTGAAAAACAAGTTATTAATTGCCAACTTATGTGATAAAATTATTATGTTGCTAACATACACTAAATCAAGGAAAGATTCAATGATTTCTCCTTTCCTGTGTATGTATTGTAATACCACAACCATCTGTTTCTTTATAGATATATCATGAGACTCGTCTACTAGAATAATAAAAAAACCACCTTCTACAATATCTTTTATAATCTTCTCAATAGTTTCACTTGTAATAGCACTAATAATATCTTTTTGAATTGAAGGTGCTATAAGTTTCAATTTTTCTGAAGCATTTTTCAACACAACTTTCCCAATATTTTTATTATGATCTGTTGAAAATTTTAAAAGTTCAAGAAAGTTTCCTTGATTGGTAGATTTATTATATTTATCATGATCTCGAAAAGATAAAACTTTCATCTCATACTTGCAAGCGAGTACAATATTCTTTTTGAAATTCATTTGATTGTCTAGAAAATAATACTGTAATTTGTTGCCTTTTAGTCTTTAATGTAATATACTTTTGTTTAGCAACATTGTAGTGGTTATCGTGTAAATCTTGATAGTTATGCAATTTTTATGGATCTTTCCAGTATGTAAATTCTCGTGTTATGAAAGTTGGATTAACACTACTTTTAGGAAAGATATAATAATATAAACAAAATGCAACATCCTTTTCTGCATTATACTTCAACCATTCCTCGTACTTATTAAATCGGGTATTGTTAAAACGATGACGCTTTTCACCAAAGTCCGTGTATGGAAATGTATAATCTTTTAGTTGATACGGAGGTTTATTTAGATATGCATGTCTAATTTTGTCACGTTCATTTACATAACAATTGACTATCGGTGGTCTCAAACCAGAATCATAAATCAATTCTTTTGGATTAAATGCTAGAGATATTTTCTTCGAACTCGAAGAAAGTGTCTCATTACTAATGGGTTTGTCTTTAATTGATGATTGTTCAGAAGTTTTTTTTTCCAGTCTTTTAATTAAATACTTGTCCATTACTGTTTGTAAAATATAACTACATATAAATAAAAAAGAGAAAAATAATTAAACAAAAAACAATTTAAATAAAACGCATTGTACATATCACTGAATGTGCACGGATACAAACCTCCTTATCGTTTATCGTTTGATGAAGATGAATCAATTGCCATAATACTACGACATAACTATAGAAAAAAAATATAAAAAGATTAAAAACATTACAATACTATGAAATCATAGGACATAACTAATGTTAAAAATTTGATTATATGAAAATTGAAAGGCAAAAAAAAAGGATAACAGGAAGAAAATAAGTAACTAGGAAGGAAATCGAGTAGATGTGAATATATTAATGTCTTAATAGTATCAAGATTATTTTTATTTAGTTCTATTTACTCCTTTACTATAACATCATGATATTATATATTAATATGTGGTTCAACTTTGTAAATAAGACAATAAGACATATAATTTATTAATACATAGTTCTACAATGTTTGTAAAGTGTAAACATGTTGATTAAAATAAAGTCGAATCCCAAAGTCACACCCCACTTGCCTATTGCCTATAGCTCATTTGTCTACTTGGCCAATGGCCAATATTAAGTATCAAACTCAATAGGCCAATACAGCAATACCCAATTTTTTTTACCAGCGAGATGAGTATTGACCAGAAGAACCCTCCCCAATAGGCCAATCCTTTTGACCTCTTCGTCTTAGAGGAAGTTGGAGAGGATAGAGTCATAGAGGTGAGTATCGACTAGAAGAATCCACCTGGCACCTTTTTTTTTTTTCCAGCGAGAGATGAGAGATCCTCTTCATCTTGGAGAGAATCGGAGAGGAGAGTATACTATATACGTCCTTATCCACCTTAGTTTTGGTATTTTGGAATCCAGACTGTCAACCGACGACTTGGAGAGAACTAGAGAGGAGAGCATTTGTGATGTTGTGACGCCATGCATGTCGGTGGATGGGTGGAGTGTCGAGTGCTTTGCTGCTGGCCTGTCGCTGCTCCTCCTCCTCCTTTGTTGTGCAGTACATGTTGGTCTATTGGGAATATGAGATTAGGATTTAGGACTTTGTAGTCATATTCAGGGTTGAGTGATGGGTGAGGCATTTACACGGTAAATTATATTTTTAGTTGGATAAATTATATATTATCTTTTAATTTTTTAAAAATTAGGGTGAGGCCTGTGCCTCACTCGGCCTTTATATGGATCCACCTCTGCAAAAGAGGATGGTTTTGTCGTTGGAGGTTGTTGTGTTTGTTGGCGGTAGTGATACACTTGAAAAGGATGAAACATCTCCTTATTTGCAATGGTGTCTTGAAGATCATCTATGGTAGGTAGGTTAACAATGGATGGAAAAGAAAGACACTTAACCTCAAATGTAGCACTATCAGATTAAGTTTTGGATTCAAAGAATGTAACATCAGCAGACACAAAATATTATTTGGTTGGAGGATGAAAACATCGATAACTCCTTTAAGTTTGAGAGTAACTGTCAAAGATGCACTTGATTAACTTAAGAGATAATTTATCAAGTCTAAGTGAGAGATCTTGAACAAAAGTAAGATACCTAAAAACTCTAGGGGTTAAAGGAAAAGATCGGCTGAAGACGTCGAATAGGGATCTTACCTCCTAATGGAGTAGAGAACATCCTATTTATGAGATATGTAGCAGTGAGGATAGCATCAGATCAAATGTATTTTGGAACATTCATGTGTAGCATGATGGTACATGCGACATCTAGGATATGCCTGTGTTTATGCTCAAGAACTCCATTTTGTTGAATGTGTGAGGATAAATCGTCTGATGTATAATTCCTAGACATGTACAATAAGATTGAACACTAGATTGGACAAATTTAAGAGTGTTATCTGTGCGTAAGTATTTTAGAGTAGCATCAAATTGATTCTTTATTTTTATAATAAAGGTTTTGAGTACATTAAAAATATAGTTACGATCCTTAACCAAATGTATTCAAGACGTTTGTGAGAAATCATTAATAAAAATAATATAATAATGATGACCAGATATAGACGAAACTCTGACTGGACTCTAGATGTCACTGTTAAGACAGAGATTAGGGAGTAAAACCAAAATTGTATTATTGTTAAAGAGATGATACATATTTGTAGGGTTTGTAAGATACCTATGACTAAGTGGATGCCTATTAACCTTATAAATATGTATCATCTCTTTAGCAAGTAAGATACCCATGACTAAGTGGATGTCTATTAATCCAATAACCCATATTACTTAACTCTAACACTCCCCCTCAAGCTGGAGTATATATATCAATCATGTCCAATTTGTTACATAAAGATTGAAAAACACTAACACTCAATACTTTAGTGAAAACATCAGCTAATTGCTCAGAAGATTGAGTATATAGTGTAACAATCTCCTCTTTCATCATTAGATCTTTGACCTAATGACAGTTAACCTCCACATGCTTCGTGCGTTCATGAAATGTGGGATTATTTACAAAAAAGATAACAGCCTGGTTGTCACATTGTATCGACATTGGCTGCTTATCATTGAGTCAAGTTCCCCCAAGAGTGATCTAATCTACACCATCTCACATGCTGCTTGAGCCATGGTTCTGTATTTTGCTTCAGCACTAGACCTTGACACCACATTCTATTTCTTATTGCGTCAAGTGACCAGATTTCCCCTTACATAAGTACAAAAGCCAGAAGTTGACTTTCTGTTTCCCCTATCTCCAGCATATCTTAAATCAGAATAGGTTATGATAGGTGCATGACCATTATTTCTGTAAATCAGGCCTCTACCAGGAGTGACATAGGATAGAACCCGCAGAGTCCTAGTCCAGTGTATCATCTTAGGCTCATGCATAAACTGACTGCATATGAGATATCTAGTCAAGTCACGGTTAAGTATATCAGTTTCCCAATTAATCTCCTGTACTATCCTGGTTCCTCTAATAAATCTGAACTAGTGCCTTAAAATGCTGGTGTTTGTTCAATGGGAGTATTCTTTGGCTTACGTCCTAAAAGACTTGTCTCTTGTAAGAGATCTAAGACATATTTTCTCTGAGATAGAGACATCTTCCTATTGACATATGCAAATTCAATGCTAAGAAAGTATCGAGGTTTTCTTATATCTTTGGTGACGAAATGGACCTTCAAATGCTCTTTAATATCAACAATGTCCTGTTTGTCATTTCTTGTCACCAAGATATCATTCACATAAACTGCCAAGATAACACATCCCTTAGCAGTTTTCCTGTAGAATATTGAGTGATCAACCGCAATTCTGTGAAAACCACCAGCAATAGCCACCTGATTGAACTTCTCAAACCACGCTTGAGGACTTTGCTTTAAGCCATAGATTGCCTTTTTAAGTTTGCATACACGATCTTTCCTCTGAGCATCATAACCTGGTGGTTGCTTCATGAGTACAGACTCAGATAGATCACTATACAAGAAAGCATTCTTCACGTTCAGCTGGCACAAATTCCATGAACAATTGATTGCAAGGGACAGTATAATCCTTATGGAATTGAGATGAGCCATCGGGGAAAAAGTCTCTGCAAAGTCAATCCCATATGTTTGATTGAAGTCTCGTGCAACAAACCTGACCTTATATCTGAATATGCTCCCATCCGCTTTATATTTGATAGTATATACTCATCGACAACTGACCACTGTAGCGCCAACAATGCGGGTCACCAACTCCCAAGTACCACGGCTAGTAAGTGCAGCAATTTCTTCATCTATAGCAGCTTTCTAATGAGGGAGAGAGTGTGCCTCCTGATAGTTCTTGAGAATAGACTTAGTAGAAAGGGACTAGGCAAAACTGCAAAAACGAGGATGAAGAGAATCATAGGACACAAAATTAGAAATTAGGTGAGTAGTGGAAGATCGAGTACCTTTGTGAAGAGCAATGGGTAGATCAAGAGAACTAGAGGGCGGATCTGCAGCTGCGGAGGAAGCCAGTTCAATTGTAGGAGGCACTAGAGGAACTCGCCGTCGACTATAAACCTGCAAGGGATGAGAGCTTGGAGGAGACAGAATAGAAGACTTAACAACAGACGGAAGAGGAATGGACTCAACTGGAGGACTTAACTTGGTGTACCCATCAGAATAGCGCATGGATTCATGAAAAGTAACATCTGCCGAACAAAATGTCGTTGTGTTGGAGGATGAAAACAACGATATCCCCTTCGTGTTCTGGAATATCTTACAAACATACACTTAATGGATCTAGGAGACAGTTTATCTAGACTAGGGAAAAGATCCTAAACGAAGGCAACACGCTCAAACACACGAAGAGGTAGGAAAAATAGAACGGTGTCGGGTTTCAGATGACGAAGTGGAACTTCCCCACCAAGAGGTGCAGAGGACATCCTGTTTATCAGGTAGGTAGCAGTGAGAGTAACATCTGACCACAAAGATTTTTGAACTCCTATATGAACCATAATAGTACGAGTTACATCTAGGATGTGTGTGTGTTTACGCTCAGCAATCCCATTTTGTCGAAAGGTATAGGAACATGTGGTCTGGTGTATAATTCCTAGTGAAGCACAATGAGATGCAACTTTAGATTGAACAAATTCTAGGACATTATTAGTGCGTAATGTTTTTGGAGTAATGTCAAATTAATTTTTTATTTCTGCAAGAAAATTTTTCAATACATCACAGACACTACCACGGTTTTTCAGCAATTACACTCAAGACATTCTTGAAAAATCATTGACAAAAACAATGTAATATTTATGACATGAAACTCTAGACGGATCTCACAAATCACAATGGACCAACTCAAACATACTCTGACTCGACACAAGACGTAACTGTTTGAAAGAAGCACGATGATGCTTCTCCAATTGACACGACTCACAATTAAAATGAGAAATAGGACACCACGGTAAAGCATGCTGGAGTTTTATTTGTAATGGATGACCCAACCGAACATACCATAATGAAGATGGCTTTGATGTGGATGCCACAGATGCAAGTTCTTGAGGTATGTCGTCACTGACCAACAGGTACACACTATTGCCCCGCTCACGATCTAAACCAATCCTCTTCTTCATCTGTAAATCCTAAAAAGTACAATGAAAAGGGAAGAAGGTGACATAACAATGTAGTTGTTTGGTAATGACACTAATAGATAGAAGATTTACATGAAAATCAAGTACGAAAAGGACATTCTCAAGAGAAAGTTGTGAAGAAGCTTGCCCAACTCCTTCTCCTGAGACAGGACAAGATTGACCATCGGTAATCGCTACGGATCGAATATCTGACATATTAGACAGGCGAGTAAACAAATTTTTTGTACCTGACATATAGAAGGAGGCATTAGAGTCTCTGATTCAGGAGGGATCCCTGGAGGCAATAAGGACACTAGTACATAAGGAGCTGGCTTGTGTAACCGTGACTGCAGAGTTAGTGACCTTTAGCTGTAAGAGCTGCTCATAGTTAGCCTAGGATACTATAAAAGTCTATTCGTCACTAGTGGAAGTTGCAGGAGGTGACTCTGTACTAACATGTGCTGTTAATGGTCGACCAATCAAATCCCAACATTGATCCACACGGTGTCCCAACCATTTACAGTGTGTGTATTTTGGACATCCACTGCCATCTGACCGACCACGACCACCACTTCGAGAACTCCCTCGATCTTGTCCTCTGGTAGAAGTCATCGTAGAGGACTCTGGTGCAACTGTAGAGGTAGAGGTGGAGGTAGGTGTCCCTGTAGACACACGCAACACTTTGGAGAAAGCAAGCTGAAGATCCAAAACACTGTTGGCACCTAAAATCTGTCCTTGAATATGCAAACTGATATTAGAATTAAGGCTGAAGAGATAAATGACGACAGCAAGCTCTTCTGGATACCTTTTCATCTGACTGATATCCCCTGTAAGTGGCTAATACATCTCTAACTCATCAAGTAATGCTCGCAGACGTGTGAAGTGATCTTGTACAAACCGTTCCTTTTGACAAAGGGTAAATGATTGCTCATATACTTCAAACACTCGTAAGATGTTTTTCTTATGTCTATAAGTAAGTCTGCATACACTTCAAACACTCGTAAGATGTATCCCAGATCTTTTTAACTGGTCTCAGTAGCATAACACCTTGGGTTATAGAGGGCTCCATACTGTTTTCAAGTCATGTCACAATGACTACATCATCAGCACACCAATCTTCATATGTAACATCCTTATTATACGGTGGAGGTTGTGTAAGATGCTTCAACTTCCTGTGTGCAACAATGAAGGTCTTGAAGCTTTAGGATCATAAGAGATCATTGAGTTTTTCCGAAGTACCACTTAGATTTTTAACTAATGACTCCCGAGATGTCATACTTTAATAGCAAGTCATAAACACCTTTGTGAATTGGACTGCTCACCCAACTATGTGGATATGACGTATCCACATACGACGGCAACCGGAGGCAACAAGGGCCTTAACACATGCCCGGATCATACACTACAAGGGCTGGACTGCCCTAAACAGCATAAAGGAGGGGGGTAGGGAGGTTACCGGCGTTGTGACATGCACTTGAGGGGTCTTAAATTGCCGGACAGGGGCTGACAACACCTACCTTGGTCGACGACTGGCATGGAGAGAGACAGCGATGGTAGGGAGACTGATGGCTGGCCGGAAAGAGGACGACGAGGGCGGAGGAATGCACAGGAGGACCTACCGACGATGTAGGATGTTGTCCGGGCAGCAAACAAGCTTGATCGTATACGTGGGAGAGGCAACCAGCTCCGGCGGTGCCCGTAGTTGAGCCAGACGGCTTTGACGTCACGTGCGGAAGATGCAGGCAATGCAGTCGGCGACGGCTAGGGCATGCAGAGGGGTTGGCGACGCGTGATGGATGCTCCGACTCTCTAGTAATCGCCGGTAGGTGGAGAAGAAGTCAGGGAAGAAAAAAAAGAAGAGAAAAAAGGTTTAACCTAATGCTCTAGTACCATGTTAAGACAGAGATTAAGGAGTAAAATCAAAATTGTATTATTGCTAAAGAGATAATACATATTTATAGGGTTTGTAAGATACCTATGACTAAGTGGATATCCATTAATCCAATAACCCATATTACTTAACTCTAATAGTCACAATGCACTAATTTAAACAAATTTTGACTCGACACAAGACGCAATTGCCTAAAGGAAGCGTGATGATGTTTGCTTAACTAATACGACTCATAATCAAATGTTGAGACAGAAAATCAAGAAAAAGTCTGTTGTAACTTTTAGTGTGATGGATGATCTAATTGGTAGTGTCACAATGTGGTGGACTCATAGACAGATGTCATAGATGCTAATCCTTGTGGTATATCATTATGGACTAGTAGGTACATGCTATTGTCTCGTTCATGGTCCAAACCAATTGTCCTCTCTGTTTGCAAATCCTGAAAAGTGCAGTGGAATGGGAAAAAAGGTCATATAATAAAGCAATTGTTTTGTAATGGTACTAATAAAAAGAAGATTAACAGAAAAATTAAATACATACAGGACTTTTTCTAGTTGAAGCTGAGAAGAGATTTGCGTAACCTTTTTTCTAGTAATAGGATAAGTACGGCCATCAACGATGGTTATTGAACGAATATCAAAAAGTTGAGATAAACATGTAAAAAGGCTTTTTGTACCTGACATATGAGAGGAGACACTTAAGTCAATGATCCAGTTGTATCCCTGGATGCTAGGAGGACACTAGTACTTGAGGAAGTGGCGTGGGAAGTGGTGGCGACGGAGTTAGTGACCTCTAGTTGTAGGAATCATTCATAATCAGCCTGAGAAATGGTAATAGTGTATTCTTCGCTAGTGGAAGTGATAAGTGGCGACTTAGTAGTAACTTTTGTTGTTGGAGGTTGGTCAATCACATCTCAACATCTGTCTATTCAATGTTTCATTTGTCCACAGTGTGAGCATCAAGGACGTCCTCTGATCTCTCCTTGTTTACGACCTCTCCTTCGGGAGCCACCATGTCCTCAACATCGTGCAACTACCATAACTGATTGATCTGAGACTGGAGCAGGTGTGGCTGTGGAGATTCGTAAGACTCTGGCAAAAATAGTAGGGACACTGTCGGTACCTAATATCTGTCCTCAGATCTAGGAGCTGAGATCTAAGTTCAAATTGAATAAGTAGATGGCCATAATAAGTTTTTCACGATACTATTTCATTTGAGTAATGTCATCGATTAGGGGTTGATATATTGCAAGTTTATCGGACAAAGTACACAAAAGCGTGAAGTGTTCCTGAATAGAACAATCATTTTGACGTAAGGTGAACAACTGTTCGTATACTTCAAAGACTCTTGATATTTTTTTCTTGTGATTGCATATGAGACACAATGTATCAAATCTTCTTTGCTAGCTGTAATATCATAATGCCGCATACAATAGAAGACATCATGTTGTTCATCAACTAGGACACTATGGTTGAATCATCAACATACCAATCATCATATATTGTATTTTCACTGTGTGGTGGAGTTGTAGGGTGTTTCAACTTGCGATGTGTTACGATAATAGTCTTGAAACTCTATGCTCAAAGAAGATAGTTCTTGCCATCAAGCTTTTGAGAACTTCCATTAAGATTTTTTTACCAACGACTCTCGAGAAGTCATGAGACAAATACAATGAGGAAGATTTGTTTAAAAAAACAATACCAATGGGACAATTGGACTGCTGTACCAACACGTGTGGACGTGATTGGTTTACGTATCAGTGACTACGTAGATCTGTTGGCTGTCTATGATATGAATCTTAACAACGATGTGATGACTAACATCACTGTTTAGACGAGGAGAAGAGAAAGGGGCTAGAGGTGTTGATTCGGTGTCCTAAAAGGGTGAACGACTGTGGAGGAGAGCCTTAGAGGTGTTGCAGTGGACGACAGGTAGCTCTAGAAGGTCTGGAGACATCGACAGAAAGCGCTAAAAGGGCTAGAATCGCCAACGAGCCTGCCTAGATGGTCTGTTAGTGCCAGCGGGCTTGCCTGGGAGGCTTATCGGCATTGGTGGACTTTCCTGGGTGCTCTGTCAGGGTCACCGACCGTTGACGGGCTTTCTTCGGAGGCCTATTGGCCTCAATGGGCTTTCTTGGGTGCTCTGTCGAGATTGATGGGCCTATCTTGGTATCCTTGAGGGGCCAACGGGAAATAGGGGATTGGAGAGGGTTAACGTTGCCGGAGATGGGGAAGAGAGGTGGTGCTCGCAGCTAGGGTTGAGTGAGGGTTAGGTTTCCAACTTGAAGCTTTGGTACTATGTAAGAATGAACAGAGGAAAAGTGTATATCTGTTATTAAACATGCAGTTATATATATATAGGATTTATCCGACATCCTAGACTAAATGGATATCTAATAACCCATCTAACTAACATGATTCTAATACGTGATATAACTCCTTTAACATGTCTCATTGGAGATTTTTCATCAGAATGTTCATATACCTCTCAACAAAATGGAGTGGCAGGACGTAAGTATTAAGGTATACTTAATGCTACTCGTACCATTTTGTTGTAGATGAACATGTCCAAATCTTTTTGGTCTAATGCTGTGCTCGTTGCTGCCCACCTTACTTATAGGATATCTTCTGCACCTTTTGGTGGTGAGATTCCTCTTAGACATTTGTGTACTGATAATGAACTATTTTGTCTTCTATCAAAGGTTTTTGGCTGTGTTGCATATGTTTAGGATCTAAGTTCAGGACTCGATAACTTAGCTTTTCGGTTCTTTAGGTGTGTATTTGTGGGGTATTCTAGAACTTAAAAGGGATATTGGTGCTATCATCCTCCGAGTTGTCGTTATTTTGTGTCTGCTGATATTAATTTTTGGGAGTCTAAATCCTACTGACTCTATGAATTCACTTACTCCTAATACTCGTATTCCTTTTCCTGTTGAGATTGTGGATACAGGAGGTGATCAATGGCGACCTTTGCAAGGAAATATGCCTCGTCAACTACAGGTATATCATTGAAGATGAAACATGCATCCTCCAACTTAGACTTAGCCATCACTTTTTTCTATAGGTCTTCCACCACAGGACCTTGATATACCCATTATCCTACGCAAAGGTACTTTTGTTACATATGATTTCCTTTATTCATCTTTTTGTTAGTTTGCCTTAATCCATATCCTCAGAGTCTATACTCAAGAATTATCTAGAAGTGTTGCTTCTTCCATATTAGAAGGCAGTCATGGATGTAAAGATGCAAGCATTAGTCACTTGTGGTATATGGGATTTGGTTACTTGACCTGAAAGAACCAGCATAGTTGGTTGTCGGTGGAGCACCTTTCATATACAATAGAACACGAAGAGTTCTTGTCCAATATGTTCTCCTAGGCTCATGCATGAAATGGCTCAAAAGGCTGACTGTGTACGAGATATCATGCTGAGTCACGATCAGATAGATGAGCTTCCTTATCAGCCTCCTGTACTGACTAAGATCCTCCAATAACTCTGAACTACTGTTTTGAAATGCTGGTATCTACTCAATGGGAGTGCTCTCTGGTCTGCATCCTAGAAGACCTATCTTTTGTAAGAGATTCAAAACATATTTCCTTTGTGACAGTGTCATCTTGTAATATGCATAGACAAACTCGATCCCAAGGAAATAGCGAGGCTTTCTCATGTCTTTTGTCATGAAGTGAGTATGAAGATGTCTTTTTATCTTTACAATGCCCTGTACATCACTTTCCGTCACAATATGTCATCTACATATACTGTCAGAATCACACATTCACTAGTTGTTCGCTTATAGAAAACTTTTGAAATCCACCAACAATAATTACTTGATTGACTTTTCAAACCATGCTCTGGGACTTTGTTTAAGACCATAGATCGCTTTGTTGAGTGTGTACACAAGATTCTCCTATTGAGCAACTTATCCTAGAGGTTGCTCCATTAGAACAGACTCTCATACAGGAATGCATTTTTTACATCCAATTGGCACACCTCTCAGGAGTGATTTAAAGCCAGGGATAGAAGGACTTTAATGGAATTGAGATGAGCCATAGGGGAAAAAGTCTCCTTATAATCTATCCTATAAGTATGTGTGAAGCCTCTGCCCACTAGTCTTGCTTTGTATCTATCAACACTGCCATCTGCTTTGTATTTGATAGTGTAGACCCATTTGCAGGAGACTACTGTAGTCTCAGTAGTGCGGCTCACCAACTCTCACGTACCACGACTAGTAAGTACAGTTAGTTCCTCATTTATAGCAACCTTTCAATGAGGAAGGGACAGTACTTCCTGATAATTCCTGAGGATGGACTAAGAGGCAAGGGACAAAGCAAAATTACGGAAACGAGGGTGAAGAGAATCATAAGAAACAAAGTGAGAAATATGATGGATAGTGCAAGAACGGGTACCTTCCCGAAGGACAATAGGTAGATTTGAGACACTGGTGGGTGGATTTGTAGCTGTAAGAAGAATGGTTCAGTAGTAGCAGGCACTGTGGCATGTCGACGATGTTGATGAACCTGTAAGGGACGAGTAGCTTCTGGAGACAAAGTAGGTCCTCCCTGAGCATCGTTATCCTACAATTCAACAACTGATGGAAGGGAAATAGACATATTGGATGGTGGAGACACATCATTGTACGACTTAGACTTAAAAAATGTGACATCAGCAGACACAAAATATCGCTTGGTGGGGAATGAAAACATTGATACCTCCTTTAAGTCTTGGAATACCCGACAAAGATACACTTGATTAATCGTGGAGACAGTTTGTCTAGATTAGGGGAGAGGTCTTAGACAAACGTCACATACCTAAAACCTCTAGGAATCAAACTAAGCAGACTGGACTCAGGTTTGAGGCGATGGAGCGAGATTTCATCCCTCAGAAGTGCAGAAGGCATTCTGTTGATAAGGTAAGTGACTGTAAGTACGGCATCAGACTACAATTGCTTTGGGACATGCATATGAATTATGAGAGTGTGAGTAACACCAAATATATGTCTATGCTTACGTTCTGCAATCCCATTTTGTTGTGAAGTGTGTGGGTAAGATGTTTGATGTATAATACCCAAAGAAGTACAATGTGAAGTAACTTTGGACTGAACAAACTCAAGAGTATTATCAATGTGCAGAAATTTTGGAATAACGTCAAAATGATGTTTTATTTCAGCCAAAAAAGTTCTAAGTACATTATAAACATGACTACGATCGTTAAGCAATTATACCGAGGACGCTACGAAAAACCATCAACAAAGACTATGTATTACTTATGACCTGACACAGAACTCTAGACGGACCTTAGATATCATAATGAACTAACTCGAATGCAGTAGTACTCGACACAAAATGCAAACTTTTAAACAAAGCACGATGGTACTTATCTAACTGACTTGACTAACAATTAAACTACGAAATTGAATACCAAGGTAAGGCCTGTTGAAGCTTCTGATGAGATGGGTGATCTAATTGGTAGTGTCATATGGAGGAAGACTCGGAAGCAGACGTCACAGAAGCTAATCTTTGAAGGATATTATCACGAAGTAGCAAGTACACTCCATTTCCTTGCACACGGCTCAAATCAATCATCGTCCTTGTCTGTAAATTCTGAAATGTACAATGGAAAGGAAAGAATGTGACACAACAATTTAATTATTTTGTAATTACACTAATGGACAACAAATTTAACGGGAAATCAGTAACAAAAAGGATATTTTCAAGTGATATTTGTGAAGAGGCTTGCATCACTCCTTTATCTGAAATAGGACACGTCTTGCCATCAGCAATTATCACAGATCGAAACTTAAGTAACTGAGATAAATGGATAAACAAACTACATGCACCTGACATATGCGAGAAGGCATCAGAATTGATAATCCAGGAGGAATCCCTAAATGCAAGGAGGATACTAGTACCTGGAGAGCTAATGTGGGTAGTTGTGGCAGCAAAGTCTATGACCTTTAACTACTGGAGTCTCTCATAGTCTGCTTGTGAAACTGTGAAGGTGTGCTTTTTAGTAGTAGCTGCAGTAGTTGTAACACCCCCGTGCTACACAACAGTATAAGAACTACCCAAACACAATTAAATGCAACCAAATAACAATATTAAAATAAATAAAGCTAACTACCCAGACCTGTGTGCGGCAAGTGTAGCTCGAAAAGTTGCACCAGGAAAGACTGCTCCTATAGCTCAGCACCTGAAAACAAGGGGACAAGAAAACACGCGTGAGTGACAAGAATGCCACCAAGTACGCGCCCCAAAAACCACACCAAAAACACAGAAAACCTTGCCAGAAAGCATCATTTTAAACCCTTATATGCAATTCTTAAAACTCAGAAAGCAA